>SCHK01185675.1:5272-24417 GCA_004124795.1 Poropuntius huangchuchieni | reverse complement strand
CGCACAAGGGTTAAATGATCTTTTGGGAGTAATTTGAAGTGAGATTAATTTGTGATTAATTAGATTAATCACAAATTACTCACACATGTAATTAATTCAATTTCAAAGGAATTAAAAATTTCATTGCTTACCAGCCCTACATTTTACACATCCAAAGTGACTTACACTGGATTCAAACTTCCCTTAGAATCGAAACCTATGACCTTGGCATTATTTGAACCATGTTTGAGCTATAGCAACAAATTCAGTTGTTTTAAAAATGCTGACTCTGGTTATTTTTTTATATTTCATAATTGCATTAAATTAACATGTTCTAGTCATTAGGTAAGATTTTAACTTTTTTATTTTATTTTTCACAGCTGGAGGCTGCTCTTCACAATCCTGTTCAATGTGCTTTACTTGGTTTCTCAGCGGCGAGTACTTCACTTCCTCAAGGCTACCTCTGGGTAAGTAGAAACACAAGCATATAAAATATACATATTATTATACACATAGAGTGAAACGGTGACATCAGAGATTGAAGAGACTTTAATTATTGCTTCTCAGCATTAAATCCCATTTATGCAAAACAGGTCTTAATTCTGAACATTGTTTAAAACTGCAAAGCATTAATGTACCATTAAGTTATGGTGGACGTAACCTCAATTCTGCAAAGGCCTTTTCTCTTCAAAATAAAACAGGTTTTCATAACAAGCCCTGTGAAATCACCTTTAAAAGTTTCACACAGTAGTCTCGTTCTCCTCCCTCCTCTGGTGCAGTGGGCAATTTATCACATAATCCCCCAAAGCAGGGGGATAAATCCAATTCGAGCCTTGGTTGGACACAAAAGGACGCCCTTGCCTGTGTCTTTGAGTTAATTGTTTTTGTGGGTATTCTAAAGAGCACTGAGGGTGGACTTGGGTGGATTTAAAAGATACAAGTAGACATTCAGTAGAAAATTATATCTGGCCGGATTAGGACCTCGTTC
The DNA here is from genome assembly GCA_004124795.1 of Poropuntius huangchuchieni. NCBI lineage: Eukaryota > Metazoa > Chordata > Actinopteri > Cypriniformes > Cyprinidae > Poropuntius > Poropuntius huangchuchieni. Next base: position 23,450 of record SCHK01185675.1, on the reverse strand, counting down.
TGGTGCCAGAAATCCTCGGCATTGCATATCCAAAATATAATTTTCTCGACATCTGATCCTAAATCTAAATCTCACTCTGCAGCTTAAATCGTAGGGGTCACTTTTTAAAACATTTTCTCAGTGCATCCATTTAGTCTCAGTGGGGCTGCTAGTGTTTCTTATTAAATGTGTTAAAATGTGCAATTATGCAGCATTCTTAAACTTATTTTCTGTGCTTTGAAGCAGTGTTTTCTGTTTCTGCCTCTTTTTTCCGATATATAAATGCATGTAGGCTTAGTCTACTGCATCCTATAAGATAAAAATGCAGTCAAACAGGCATGGTAATGTTTGGGGAAGAAATGGTAATTTGATTTAAAAGAGATAAAACTGAAAAATACACTTAGGTGTTTATTTAAGGGGTTTATCAGCAAGTATTACAGCTTCGCTTTGTTGAGTTGTGGCTATGAAATAATCATTATTTATTAGTTTTTGGAGAACTGTGGAAAAATGATCATTGATCTAATTCATATTTCCATAGTTTTACAGTCATTTTCTCTATTGTTGGCTTTGCAGCTATTTCAGATGAACCATGTTAAAGACTGTTAAAGTTGCCGTATTATGACCATAATAAGCAGCAGTGTGGACCTGACTTTACACTGCTAGCCAAAAAATATAGCTGTGCAAGCCTATATAGCAGGGTTAAAGAAACCCCTAAAGCAATCAACACGTCTTCTGCTTATAACAGGTGTCATTTTCTCAGTGAATTCAGCTGGACTGAGAGATGTGAGAAGAAGGGAAATGATTCAGTCGTTTGTTACTTGCCAACTTATAAGTCAGTGATAGCACATCATCATATCACAACGGGCAGTTTCCACTGCTAGCGTTCCAAATGAGCAGTGACAGTAATCAGATCACTCTAAGATGGCTGCTGGGATTTTTCTCATGGCTCAGATCAAAATAATGACATTGTTTCTAATCAGTCCAAGACAGTAAGCTAGCCAGTCATCCAACAAATTCAGTTTTCCTTAGCCTCTTCACTTCTAAGACTGAGTCGTATTTATTGATTGTGTGTGTGTGTGTGTGTGTGTGTTTATTGTGCACTTCCTGGGATTTTATTTAGTTAGTTGGTTAGTAATAATAAAAAAAATAAGTAGGCCTTGTTGCTTGCTTTAGTGTTTGCCAATGCCATGTTTTGGGTGAAATGTTGTTTATAAGGGCCTTGGGAAGTATTTCAAAAAACAGTTTGGAAATGATATATGCCTTTTGAAATACTCAATATTATTACATTATTAGAATATGAATTGACTTCCTTTAGTTCTGTTTAAACAGCACATCTGGAATTGGCTTGGAATTTAAAACTCAATTCTGAATGGTGCATACAGCATCATTTTTACAATTTTCTATTCTCTATTCTCTAACTATAAATCCAAACAAATCCAAAACATTTCAGAAAGGATATCAAAGGCAAATGTTTGAATATGTCCAGTGTGTACAAACAGACAGATGAAGTCTTTCTCCCCAGACTACCTTTGCTCCCTTTAGGCTCTTAGTCAATTTCAGCCTAATTAATGCTCTGTTGTCCAGAGCTTTGGCTCTAAGGCTGGTTTTCACGGCTTTCCAGCCAAAAAAACAGAGATGCGTCCATGGCACGATTCCAGATATCCACTCCTCCAAACAAGTACTGATGAGTTTTCAGGGAACTGTAATTCCACCTAGTCTATGGAGGAATTGAATCGAAAAAGGAGGGGTGGATCATCGTCAAGTTTGCAAACGTGGATTTGCGCCTGTGTGAGAAAGCGGGAGAACAAGGGCCCGCTGGAGGTTGCGGCTGAGTAGCAAAAACTCAGAGAGATTCAGTTATTTTCCGAGCTTCTTGCCCGAAGATAAGCCCTCCCTATCTCCCACTGCGCTGCCGCAACAAGCCGTTATTTGCTCTGCCTTGCTCTTCCCAGCCCACGAGACCTTGGCCATCCAGATTGTACACTGCGATACAAATCAGACAAATGATTGCATGCAAATTAGAGGGGAACTGTAAGGCTAAAGACTATATTTAGCCCTGCCATTTTGCTCACATAACATGACTCTAAATGAGAATTAATCTCTGCTGTCCGGCAGCATCCCTCCCATTTTGCTGTTGTTTTCCCGTTCTTTGGTTGAGATTACACTACACTCGGCCAGCCCCAGTCGCTCAGTGTCCTGAGGTAATCATAAATGATGGCCCCTAAACAAGGGCCGCTTAAAATGAGGCCAGCAGACTCTCTGTAATACTCTTTCCCTTTATCTCCCTCAGTTAAACCACCTCTTGAAGGCTTTTTTGTATGGATTTTGTAATTGGTGCAGTTTAGTGCCGCACAAGGAGAGATGAGCCAATTTGTGTGATGGGCATGATGGGATGCTGATCAGTTCGTTTAATTTCTAATAGCGAGCGGGTTGCTTTCATTGCATTATGCATGAACGAGTAACCATGGGAGAGAGCAGGGTGCGAAGACAAACACTATTTTTCACGAACTGGGGGATTATTAATTTATGATGCAATGCAATCCAAATGTGTTACAAGAGTCTGCATTTTAAAGCAACTCGCTAGGAAAATGAATGGGTGCAGAACCTAGATCAATTGTTGAGGCAAGGCACCAGAGGATGGATTTATGAGCAGCACTGTGCTGAAGTCTTATTCTGTCAACTACATGTAATTTCACCAAGGATCGAGTTTGTCATCTCAGTCTCTGTCTTAAGAAGGCGATCAATCATCAACCCAAAGGAAACCCTCCATTGTCAAACAGCTCAGCGGCTTTCAAAAGACATCTCTCCACCCCACCTTTTCCTCTGCTACAGCGATGAAAAGATCCCTGGAGTTTCAAAAAAAGACGTTTGAAGATATAGAGCTGATGCTGGGAATGCATTAGGGGTGATAGAGTATGAATTTTAGAGACTTTATCAAGCGAAAGACTATGGGTTAGATTATGTATGATTTTGACTTTGCCGCTACCGTGGAATAGAAATTGACAGGAATAAAATAACAGGGCTGGGAAACATTAAAGTACACTGGAAGTGAAAGAGTTTTCTGCCTTTTGAAATTTTCTCCGTGTGGTTCTCGGCACTGGAAGTGAAAGCACAAAGCCAAGGGAGTGGTTGATAGTGGCAGAAAAACAGAAAGCCCTTCCCTTCCTCTATTATTTTCTTTCCTTACCTGTACAGTTATGGACGTGAGAGCGGTTTTGGTTGGATGACTACCTATAATAGCGGTGTCCTTGCTCTGGTTTTGCAGGTAGCCGGTGGAGGTGATTCCACTCAAGGCCAGGTGGACATCTTCTCCTTGAACAGACCCACACCTCGGCCTGTAAAATCCCTCCAGATGGGAGCTCCAGTCAGGTGTTTGGAGTATGTGCCTGAGCCCACCTCTTCAGAGGATGCCGAAACTGTCCTTCACAACTCCATGGGAGTTGGAAATACTATCTGTGTTGGACTTGATGATGGCAGGTAATGTGTACACAGGGGAAAAAATGGAGGGTGATATATACACTGAAAAAAGCAGTTGGCACTCTGAAATTGCTTGCAGACTTCACAATTAGTATAGACAGCAAGTAACACATTGAATTAAACATGATTTTTTAAAAGTGTAGACTGTGTTGTATTTAAAAATATGCATTGTGTTCCTCATTTAAAAATATTGGAGTACCTGAATATCTAAAGGCACCTACAAAGCCAAATTAAGGTTGCTCTGAGGAAACTAGTTTCACCCAAGCCTGTAGTATCAAAGATATTGATGCTGCTTTGGTTCTATGTAAATGAAGTGCCTCATCAATGCTTCCTTTATTTTCCTGTCAGCTCACTTGGCCGTGAGAACCAAGCGGTAGCCAAGACTAATAGCCTAATAGCTGTTTGTTTTGAGCACATGTCTAGCAATAGGGGAAACAAGAATGGTAAAAGCCTTTTAATCAGATTTAAGGTGCCATTACAGACACTGCAGTGCACAAAGGGATAAGAAACAGGTGACGACTATCCTCGTAAGGTTTAGCAAATCCAAAGTCAGTTATTGGAAAAAAACTATTTCAATATGAAAAGAATAAAAGATATTCGACTTCATTAATTTCCTAATATTTTGCAATCACATTTATGCCTTTTTTTGTGGTATATACATCTTTGTAGTTTTAAAACAGGAAAAGTTTACCACTGTGGAGAAGTTTTAGCAGAAATGAAACAATTTCTCTCTTAAAATCACTGTGATTTTCAGAGTAAGTTAAATCATTATGAAGGTTGAGAAGAACAATAGGTATTCTGAGATATTCTTTATGCAAATGAAAGGGGCTGATTAGCTACCGAGAACTGAATTTCTCCTCTCACAATATCAAGGCAAATGCACAGTGGAAATAAGACATTAGTTTTCCTTTCTTTATTTTAGAATTCTACTTCTTCTGCATAGATGTCCTTATATATCTTTCAATGTTTACCTCCCAAAGCATTCTGGTCTACGGCAGTATGGACACAGCCGCCCAATGTCTTGTGACTCTTCGTAACCCCGAGGGCTGTCCAGTTCTGTGTCTCAAACATTCTGGGAACTTCCTGTTCGCTGGCCTGCGGGATGGAACGCTGATGGTGTACGAGAGACATCGCAGAGGTACGAGTTACATAACGTTTGATGTCTCATTATATTGTACGCTCATGCTTCCTTCAAGTACACCTGAGAAGCTCATACTTCTAAGTTAGTTTCCAGCTGTAATGCCCCTTCTAATGTCCCAGTTCAGATATCATTAAGTCTTGGTCTTTTATGTGAACAAAACGTGTGATGTTTCTGCATTTAATTCAAGGCCTCATAATTTGCGTGAGGCTGTATATAATTGTTTCTCTTTGACTTTTATGCATTATGCCAAACAAAGCTTGCTTATTCTGCATACGTTGCTGGGGTTTGTTTAGGATTGTGGATAATCACTTCGGATTTAAACGTCTATGTTATTTCTATCCTATTAGGCTTGTTTTTTCTCTTTATCACATTAGCACAGAAATGGACAGTTACATTCAGTATGTTTTCTCTTTCCTTTTTCTCATTAATGGGATTAAACACTAAATGGGTGGGATAATTAAGAAGGGTAATTATTAGTATGTCCCCAAATGAAAGGGACTCAATAGAGTGAAAGGGTAATCAAATCAAATTAATAGTACAAATGAATCTGATTGTCCCCGTGTTCAATTTGCTCTTTCATCAGCCTTCCATTCAAACATTCAGGGATGTTTTTTTGGTCCATCCTCTGTTAGCTGAATGCCTCAGCGAGTATGTGAAAGATATTAGTTCTGTCATGTATTCTGAATGAATTCAGAGATGAGACAGGAGTGATAAGATTGTTCTGGGTATGTATTAGTTAGATGGAAAGCCAATGGAATCGGGATTACCTTGAAAGCAATTTATGATTTCACAAGTCTGTCCTCTGCCCGCGCCTGCACCTTATTCATTTGCAGTGCGTAAGTGTGGGCTAATGACAACAGAAGACGGGCAGGCATGCAGAACTCTTGCAGTCGGAGACATGATAGATAGCGAGAGACTGCGCTGTCTGTGTACGTGTATGTTGGGGGTGGTGCAAGGCAGACAACCCTAGCACAATGGGTTTATCACAATGCACTACTTACCTGGCTGTCAACAAGGAATTACCTCCAGTGAGGTGGAAAGTAAGATTAATTATGCTGATGTGCAATGTGGCAATTGAATATTACTATTCATATAGTGGAAAGAAGTGAATTATAAGCAGATATATTCCCTTGGAAGTACAGGCTGGATTTTTAAAAATGTATTTCTTTTCTTTTCTTTTTTTTTAATAAAAAAATAAAAATAAATAAAATAAATTATACAAACTATTCTGTTGAGCAATATATTGGCTTCAAAACAGTTAATATTGTAATAAACACTGGGGTCTTACATGAGATTAATCAGAAAGCTTTTTGAGCAAGCCGAAATTGCTTGGGGGGGAGATTTTGTGTTTTTCTTCTCTTTTTTCCTAGCTACATTAAGAGGGCGGGATCATTTTGTTGTGTTTAATCAACAGTTTGCAGAATTTATATGGATAATAATGAGGTGTCTGAATTTCTGTGGAAAATACGTAAATATATTACACCCAGAAGCAATAAGCACCCATCTGAATGAGACGGCGTCTCTCCTCTATCCACTTTATTACTTTTGGAGCAATAAAGTAAAGACTGCATCTGCAGATGCTATGAGTGTCCAGATAAGTCCTCTCCACCCCTGAAGGTCCTCGGCTTTCAAAGAGGCAAATCTGAGGCGGCCCTCGTTTGAGTATGAGGGGGTAAAGAGTGGCTGAGGGGATGTTTTCAAAGCATATGCATGAAAATAGTGGGAAGACTGACATTTTGAATATGGCATGCAATTAACCTGAGGAAGTTGGAAGTCATTGTAAAGCTATTCTTGTTTCAAAGGCAGAAATAAACAACTCGAAATGTTAATTAAATGGCTCGCTGTGGTTCCCGCTCCAATTTTGCTTCATTAACACACTGTGATGGGGGCAAAAAGATGAAGAAAAAAGCTTATGCAATGCATCCCATAATGGTGTCCGTGGTGGCTACAGTGCAAACCCTGTGATTAAAACTCAAGGAAAAAGTCTGGCGTGTTCCGAGCACACTGGAGAGAAACGTATAAATTGGATTACACAACACGCTGCAGTTATTAACAAGGCACTGTTAGCGCATTAGCATAGAAAGCGCTAGTTTTATTGAGAGAGATATGTGGTCCACAAACACGCTTTGCAGTGCTTGCTCTAGCTGTATGTTTTTAAGACGTAGCCAGAAATTATACAGTTCCACCACCAGTTATACATATTTGTCTTGCAAACACAAGGATTTACTCTTGAGTATTAATGAAACCAATTTACTTTAAGTGACTTGCTCAGGGCAAAGCAGTGGAATTAGCATGCAGCACATTTGTAGCTCCGCTATTTGAAGTATTCATTTATAGGGGGAAATAACATACAAATTTACTAGCTTTGAATATCTTTGGCCATATTTGAAATGTTCCACCAGATAGGATTAGTGATTTGCCTTCAAGCAAGGTATTTCACAAGCCTCATTGTATTTGCTACTCATGTACTTTACCTCGTTTTTCTGTTTTCTGTGTCATAAAACTCAAAATATGCAAAGTGATATATTTTAGGCTATTTTCTGGGTATTACATTTTTGAAGCTCATTACGATCAAAACAAACATAAACCATTTGTATATTTATCATGTGAGAATTATTATCATTATTATTAATTTAAAAAAAGTTTGAGGATACTTCTACTTTCTAACAAGGACAGAAATCAACTTTTCCTTTAGGACATTATTTGTACCCTGGAATTGATTTCCAGGGGCGTTTATTCTATTAATTATTATAAAAAAAATAATAATAATAAAAAAAATGGGGTAGGGCTGCAATTTTATACCAGAAAGCACTATCGTCAGTTATTGCTTTTGATGAAATTGTGTGTGTGATTGTTATAATTGTTATAATCCTCAGTGCTGCAGAGTACACATTTCACTTTAATCACAAAAGACATAATAGATACAATTTTTGCCATCTTATCTTGAATTTTGGGGCCTTGTTGTTGTTTTTTGCCCCAAGCCACTATTTAGAAAACGAAGTATACCCGGTACTTTAGCATGCCCATAGTCGAAGTCCAAAAAATAAACTTACTGTGTGGTTTTGTGTTTCTGTCTTGTAGGGGAACTGTGGAACCAGGACTCCTGCAGAAAAGTAACAGTTGGTTCTGATCCCATCAGGACACTACTTGCCTTGGAGGACTCTGTCTGGGCTAGCTGTGCTAACACAGTAACTGTAGTTGATGGCTCCCGTTTGTCCACTCAGGTAGACTCATTATTTCAAAGCTCTACTCATGCTGATATGCTTTCACACCAAACTTTAGCAAATGGAAGAGCACAGACTATGTTTCACAGGCACTTGGCCAACACTGACTGACAAATTAGCTTGTGTGTGAAGATCAATAATCCTACCAAGGAGCCGCAATCCATATGGCCAGGGTGTCTCCTCTGGGTTCTCTTTTTTCCCCTCTTACTTTTAAACCACACAGGATGAGTAAATAGTTCTGACATACTCATAATCTTCTCCGGCTGTCTCAAATATGGAGGAGCCGTACCCCGGGGATCTACCCCATGGGCCTTCATAACCCTGAGCCTTCCTTTAGTTCTGCCTTCTTGGGTTTTATCTCTGGAATCAAACATCTCTTTTATCCTTTGAGATTTCTCTGGATGCGCCCATCAGAGAGGAGATTTGAGCTAGTGGTAGGTGAGTGGGCCCCTGCTGCTTTTCGGTTGATCCTCCATGGTTCAGGCCAGTGCTCTGTTTTGTTCGACTGATTACATTGTATCCCTTTCCCTGTGGAGCCATGCAGGCCCAGCAGCTGGAGGGGGAAGCATCTCTTCTACAGCTGTAAATCTGCCTCCTTGGGACTCGTGGCAAAGTGGCGTACAATGATGTGTGTCGGTGGGATAAGCAACAGAGTCTGTGTGAATTTGTCTCTCTCGTCACCGGTTTTTAGGGAAGAATTCCACACTACGCAGTGTGCCATCTTGTTCCCCTGACCCGAAACGATTGAGGCCGCTGGATCGCTATTGATGTAGAATGCCGAAAGCATTTCAACCATGTTATTGCAGAGAAAACAAACAGTGGTGGTCAGGCACGTACGCACTATGCAGAGAAAACCCTGCACAATTTTTTTGGGGACTGCAACCAGCTTGAATTGTAAGTTTCGCTCATTATTATGTAGGCTCTCTTTACATCTGGTAATAAAGGCCGTGAAACGGCAAACTGACATCTAAGAACTAAGAACACTATGATGTGTGCGCAAAAAAAATTGGGCTTTAACACACTGCAAAGACTACAATCATTGGCCAACTAGCATGTATATTCTGAGGAAACAATCGTTTGTATCAGCAGGTGGCGGCATTCTATATTCATTATTCAAAAAGGAAAAACAAATCTAGGGCTGACAGCCAACTGGATCCGACTAGTGCGGCCAGTGCAGAACATACCACAAAAAGCTGACAGACTCTCAAAGACGGCCCAAGGTTGGCCGCCTGCTAGCTTGCCGTGTAATGAACCTCAGATGCATCCATCAAACATCTTCACCTAACGTGAGCATTATTGGAAGTGTTTTGAGAAAGCGCACAAAAAACAAATGATTCAAACTTCACTTTGTTTTGCCAAAACACACAGATTACAATGTAAATTCTTTGCATTTGCTTAATTTCCTGCTCCCTCATAAGCAACGTAATGGTTTCATTTATTCAGTGGGCCACGCTCTGCGCTCCCTTAGAAAGTGATGTGTAGTTTTACAAAATAAGAGGGGAGGGTCTGAACACAAGTGGTCACCGGAGATGCATTTGAAATGAATGTTAAGACCAAGTTTTAATGGTAATGTGTCTCAGCTGATCACTTGTGATCACTGAAAATGCATCTTAATTCCAGGTGAAAACATGGGTGTAGAAATCCTTTCAGAACAATAAAAGCCAACGAGTGAAGTCCCACGCTCAGTTAAATGAGTGGTTGTTTAAACATCGTAAGCACTGTCACCTAGTATTACAGTGGACTAATGAGGGTTTAGATGGTAGGTGGAGGCGTGCTGTGTTTTGGCTGCTGGTAGAACAGTGCTCTCCTGCTGTGATATACTGATATAGTATCTTAGGGTGAATGGATGGAGGCAACTTCTGTGTCTGCATGAGACTCAGTAACTCTCATCATGCACCTGAGGCCCAATTTATACACATGCATAGTCATCATTGTAAATGTATGCAGATTTCCAGAATATACTTAAAAGTAAGTAATAATAATCAATATTATATATATATATATATATATGGCGAATGTGATAATATTGTAAAGAAATACAGTACATCAGTATTTATATCTCAAATTAATCTCCTGTGAGTATGTACTGTACATGACTTACTGTAACAGTGTGTTGCTGTACTATATGTAGATAAATGCATTATTTAATCACATCGCAAACATAATGTTGCAAACTAAAAGCTCATTGTTATTTCAGCAAGCAGCTGTGATAAATTAACTTAGGATGTACGTGCTTCACATGGTCATTTATTCACTAGATGGTTTTATTCAAATCAAATTTGTGTTGATGCCCGGTACATATGTATGAGATTGTCCACATTTTCAGTCATGTGGTTGTTTATAGCATACTGTATGAGATACAGTAGTGTTAACGTTTTGGACACTGTTTACACCTGTAAACTTTGTACTCTGTCCACCTAAGGCAGCTTTCAGTTTCTGAATGTGAGCCTACCATTTGCACTGAGATATTTATAAGCTTGGTATTACAATAAAGTTTGGGATTTTTCTTAAAAGGTAACATATGTATTTGAGTCCTTAATACAGTTACGTTCACACACAGTGTGATTATTTATTGGTGTGACAACTGAACGTGTTTTCATGTGTGCTTTCGATAACTTGTGACAGAGAAATTAGCTGTATCATCTGAAAGTTTTAGATTCAGTCAATTTTTCTCCCGTTAGTTTTCTGCCGGTTAATGAGGATTTGACGGATGAACTGTCACATCAGAAAGTGAAAAGACTTTCAGTTTTATGGACGTCGCCATCTTTGATATTTACTTTAGTCACTGTTGCTGTTGTCACTGGTACAGGCTTGACACCTGTTGCAAGTTCATACAGACAGTATTCGTGACGCTACTGTAAGCTGCTGTGTGACATTTCGAGACTTACACCTGTAAGTAAATGCTGTTGTCAGTACGAAAAACTTACAGTGTGAATGCAGTCATTGTTTTGTTATTATTATCAAAAACAGCTGTGCTGCTTTATGTTTTTGTGGAAACCATAATGCATTTTTTTAATAGATTCTTTGAATAGAAAGTTCAAAAGAACAGCATTTATTTTAAATTGAAATCTTTTGTAACAGTGTAAACATATATATATATATATATATACACACACACATTCACAACCGTATTACAGATGGAAATAACCAGTTGATAGAAGTGTTCTTCTGGTGGCTTGTCTCTAAAGAAATAGTCCAAGCAAAATAAAATGAAAACAGAGAGAGAACAAGAGCAAAGGCAAGCACTGCCGACAAGTCAATTAAAAGCGAAAACACATCAAAGGCAGTTTCAGTCTTCTCCCTTGCTCTCAAACAAAAGAAGCTCCCTTTGGCAAGGGCACGCAAACAGGTGCTAATCCCTGTCCGCTAGTGTGCAGAGGAGAGAACGGTCTCTCGCACCCACCTCACCCCCTCCAACTAATCTGCCTCAACCCCAGACTGGAGAACTAACTGTTTGTAAGGGTTCTCAGGGCTCCTCGGTAGCACCACAGACCTCAGGGGGCTGCGTGCAAACCCTTGATAAGGAGCGCGGCTCCCTCATGCCTCATTAGAGGATCAGGCATGAAATGGCTCCTCTTTCCCTGTGGACTTTTAAAAAGGTGTTTGGGAGGGGGTGTATTGTTTTCTGAGACAGTGGAGCATGGCTCCGCTGTGAATCACTTTGAAATCAAAGAAACTGGATCCTGAGTCATTGAAACCGTCATGATGTGTGGCCCTTGAACCCACTGGTCGAATAATGATTTTGAAGGCACAATAATGCATAGCATTGCAGGAAAAGATAAAGGAAGGTGTTCATTTGCATTGGATTTTGCTGTTGTGTTTGTACAACTGAATATCCTTTTCTAACAAATAAAAGCAGAAATGCAGATTACAAGCATATTCAAAGTGAAGATTCTAAATAAATCCACCATTTGCTTTTTGTCGGTGTAAAAGCTGCCAATGTTCTCCAGGAGGACTTCATAGATTTATAGAACATCTTGTATATTAGTAGAAAAACTAGCGAGAACAACTAACAGTGTTGCGCAAATTAATGCTAAGATAAAGTATGCTGTTTGATCTTGTGTAATGGTCCTTCAATTCCTGCCGGTACTGAGACTCAAACCCACAACCTTTGGGTTAACCATTAGACCGCAATACTTATAAACACAGTAGTTGGAAGCTGCTTCTGTCATAAGTGCCTTTTTAAATTCGAAGGTCTTTATGGATAGCTTATCTATAAAAAGCTGCAAAATGATCACAGTTGAGAATTGTGCCCTTCAGGCTCACAGAGAACTAAGCACTTTGGGCAGCTCTAACTGCGTTATTAAACAGATCTGTGTTGCCTTAACATGTCATAGTCTATGTGTAGTTTTATTTTACATTTTCATTTTTACTCAGCTAACCTTCAGTTTGTTTTGAGGCTGATAATATTTTCACTGTGTAATGGAGTTTTCACTGTAGTTGTTCATTCAGCCAGTGCAACATTTTATTAAATTTTTTGACATGATGATCACAGGAGGAATAAGAAACAGCTGGGGCATATTATTGTAGTTTCAGGTTTTAACATTCTGAACAGATTCAGAGACAAGGCAACATTTCTCATCAGTCTTCTTCATAACAAACTGAGCTTTTTGTACACAACTACAGAGAAGAAAATGCAAAAGATGATTGTAAAGATGGCTCAGATGTATCGTGTATAACCCATGGATTTGTAACATTTTTACCATTTAGAATAGGGTGTTTTTATATAATAAGGGCTGAAATCAGTGATTTGGTGTTTGCACTGAGAGTAAACTGAAGCATTATGGTTTCATCTTTTACTTGGTGCATTTATATACTGTAGAACAAAGCCAATGAAAAAGAAGCTTTCAGTCACATTAAACGTTTTATTTATACAAGAGTGTAAGGTTTTAATTTTTTTTTATTATGCCACCTTGAGAGCCTGAATGCTCATCGTTCTTGTCCTGGTTTTAGACTCTTTGCGTGTGAGGAAGTCCTTGCATATGTATTGTATTAAGAATAAAAGAGGGGAAAATAAAAGCTAGATGTATTTGCGATGGACCCTTTATCATTATAGTTCAATATTCAGCTTGTGAGCTAATGGACAATAGAAAGCAAGTGAGAGAAGAAAGGAGATGGAGTTCTGTAACTGCTTGTTTTTGTCATGCCTTATTGAGTTCTGTACCAAACTGTGTTCCAATCCTTTCTGCTTGTTGATTCTCATTGGTCTCTGGTTTTGCAGTCCACCTTTTAACCCATTAGTAAAGCTATGTGACTGCAGTCTGAAATGACTTTATCATGAAGGGAATGTTAATCTCATATTTATACTTCCCAGTTGAACATGTAGGTCAAACATCTCAAATGCGATTTATGGTTCTGTTATACAGCATTATTATAGTTTCTTCTTGCTGTGCACAGAGTTTGTTACTGTTTTAGTGTGAATTTTATGTTGAACTTAGAAAATATGGCATGCATCATCTTATTGGAATGGGTATTTGCTGGATTCCCGCTGAATAAATGTAACTCAAATGCATAATGAGTCTTCAGACTTCCAACGATAATGTGCTCAAGTTCAATTTAGTAAAAATATTGTAAAGACAACTTGCATAAAATGCAAAAAAATGTGTTTTAGACACTTTGAATTTTGAATCAAAATAATGGTCGTTTTATGTGTAAACATGCAATTTCAGTGACTCGTGTTTAGTTTTTAAGAATCTTAAAATGCTGGATCACTTGGCATCTTGTCAGGTTTTCCATTATCGCAATTATGTCTTTGCCTAAATCAACCAGTAAAGTGAGGCACTCGAGTTTATTTCCAAAAAAATGAAAATTCTGTCATTTACTCACCCTCATATCATTACAGACCTGCCTGATTTGTTTTATTTTTTTTTTTTATGAGGAATACAAAAGAACATATGCGAAATGGGATCCAAAGTTGTTTGGTTTGAATGGGCAAAAACATTTGTGTTTCTATGAAGAATGAAACTACAGGTTTGGAACAACTAGAGTGGCTGAGCAAAACACAACCGGTAGAGATTTAGGACTTTTTTTCTTTAACACCATTACAAGCTCATGTAACGTTGCTGTGCTATGTGGTCACGGAAACTTATCGTTTGCATGCATTGCTGTTTAAAACCGTGATTTTAAGTTAGTGGCTCACCTCAAGCAAGTCAAGTCGAGTCCTGCTAAGTCAAGTCACAGTATCAAACAGGAACAAATATATTTTTGCCACACGACCCTATTCATTTTTCCTCAGAAATTAACTTTCTTAATTATACATTTTAAATAATAATGTTTAAAATATAACATTTTGAATATAGGCAAAATTTGTTTGTAATTGTGATTTACTGTAATTGGGAAAATATTGTATCTCATATTTATGTTATATTGAGTTTGACCATCCTAGGAGACACAGACAATATTTAACAGTTGTTTGAAAATGATTTTGCACTAAATATCTCCAGCAAAGACTGGGATTCAGTCTGGGAGCACGTTAAAGAATTTCAGTGTGTAACAAAACATGCTATTCAATTTAAAATAATATGCTGACTACAAATCCCCCCCTTATATCAGAAATAAAATGGACTCAAAATTTTCATCAGATATAGGACTGGGTTTTTTTTTCTTTTCACTTTGCATGATTGCCTACATTGTTCTTGAAAACTATTGTCATGGCTCAGAACAAGAAGCCTATTGCTGTTAATGTTTATGTATTTTCCCCCTTAAAATATTAATTAAAAAAATGGAATATAGAAATATGAAATTAAATGATAGACCTACTCTATGATATTAATGCCACCACCAAGTGGTGACAAATCACTGCTTTATCACAGAAGCCGTTATTGAACTGATTCATTCAAAACAGATTTGTTCACGAACAAGCAATCGATTCATTCAAATCCCTGGATTCGTTCAGTATTCAGTGTGTTGCTTCGAGACGCGCGTAACTATTTAGCTGTGGGCTGAATGCAACTGTTGGCAGCCGCGCTGAAAGTATTACTAAATATTGTATGTTATAAATATAAAAACTCGTACTAGGACCATTCTGTCTTGGATTTTGGGTGTAAGAGAAACATCACTAATCGATAAAACACTGTGGTTTCCATATATTGATTTACAAAGAGGGATACTTGACACTAAAACACTGTTTTGAGAGGCAAACGCAGCATATTTAAACACGAGATTAATCATTTATAAGCACTTTAGTTTAATGACAGATTTAAGCTGAATTTTAAGACCAATGCTGTTGTCAACTAACAGACAAGCTTACATATCTTTCCTTTTTGAAGGTGTGATGTCCTGGCTTTGTAAATGCATACAGCAAATGCATACAGTTTTGAAGTGTTTACCCAAACATCTCGGGAGATTCTCTTGCTACCTGTATTTGACGCGCTGTGTTCCTGTGCTCGTGCAGGGTCATGAACTGCACAGACTCAGACACAACGTATACAATTTTATACAGTGTATCAATGTAGCATGTAGCATTTTTTTTGTCCTATTGCTTGTAATTAGTTTCTTATTCTTATTTAGTCGCTGACTGTTTACATGTCTTCAGTGAGCTTGAGGGTTTTTTTATGTATAAAAATGTAGGCTAGTATTAGTTTTTTTTGTGATATTGACACTAGAGAACAAATATATGTGTATATATATATATGACAAACTATCAGAAAATGTCCCACTAGACCTGTATTGATATGAAGTTAGATATCTAATGTAATCTCAGTGTGCTTTGTTCTGTTTTAGAGATTCGAGGTCCATCAGGACCCTTTGGTGAGCGTGGCCCATATGGTACGAGCTGGGGGGGGCGTATGGATGGCTTTTTCAGAAGGTTCTTCCATACGCTTGTTCCATACGGAAACACTGGATCACCTGCAGGAGATCAACATATCTATACCCTCTTCATTTTACAACCCCAGTGAGTATCTCTCCTTTGACCCTACGGAAAGAGCCGTTTAAATACAAAAATTCTTTATGCCTTCACACATGCTTGATCAGCATTGTTTCCATCATTTCTTTGAACTGCACTTCTCGTGATAAAAAGGTAATGATGGAGAAGTTCTCGTTGGAATGGTTCCTGTAGGCTGGCTCTCCAGGGACCGACCGTGAATAAGTAGCTAACTTAAGACCCCGCAGAGCAGTAATGGAGCTGCGGGGTTACAGGCAGGAAAAGTCACAATGACACAGAAAAAGCTTTCCATTCGAAATGTTGCCATGGCAACACTCTTGTCATGACTCCAGCAGCCGTGGCATGTTGGTAATGTGCCAGCATTTTGCCATTGTGCCTTTTCTCAGTGCAGCTGGTATTTAATTCAGCTATATTCACTTTTTTTATCTTTCTGCAATCACCTTTAGCCATCTTTATCTCCCTCAGGTCCTGTTAAATCTCAAATTTGTCAAATTCTTTGTGCTTCATCCCTGCTTTAGATTAAATATATTGTATACAAGCTGAAGCTATGGTTTTTGTAGAAAGGAGCTTGTGTAAACATTCATTGTATGAGCAAGGACACTGAAAATAATAGTTTAAGTAAATATCCACACACCAAATTGTCACTTCAGTGCAATTCATCGCCACACATCAGACTGTATAAAGAGAAAATCTGGGCGGCATCGCTCCAGTAGCTCGCAGAATCCTCCGGAGCAGAATAACTCCTTTCAGGCTGTCTAATAATGTTTGATTTCACTTGAATGCGATTGTCCACGTTTAGCTAAAAAAAAAAAGCCCATGATTCTCCAGTTGTCACAGACAATTGCGATCAAGTGGAATAGAAAGGAGAAGGAGAAAAATAAACCCAAAGCTGTGTAGCAGACTTCAGGAACTGGCCAGAGCAAGTTAATGTCAACGGGCCTGTTGCTACAACCGTGTCTCATTAAAAACAAAGAAAAAAATATATACCTTAGGTTTTTTTTGTTGTTTTTTTTTGTTTTTCGTCAAACAGCAGGAACATCAAGCCTTTGGATCAAAGTTACAGCTGTATTTCAAAAGACACGAGAAGGAGTAAAGGCGAGTGTTGTGGCGAAGATGTCTAGAAAGGTCCTGCAACCCTCAGGCTGTTGTCGAACTTACGCAGCTAGCTGTGTTTAAATATGTAGTTCAAGTTAGGTGAGGTAACTCTGCGATTTCATGTTATGTCGAGGGGTTTACAGTCAATGGAGCACAAAACTGAAAATAAGCTTTGGCAGATGCCTTCTTCTCCTTTTTTACTCTAGGCCCAGAGAACGTCTCACTGGCTTTCCTGAATATGCTAATCTGCACACATCACACAAAGGAGGACTGATATAGTTATTACAGATCAATGGTCTGCTAATCCCACAGGTTTGCACCCAAGTGATGGGTGATGAATTAATTATTGTCTTAAAGTGAACCGATTATTCTGCAGTTTCTCATCAGCTAGAACCTTCAGACATAAGCAAGCCAGACATCAGGCTGAATCCTTCCTCTCTAATTATAGCTGGAAAAGTCAGATCCATATTACATCAAAGATAATCTTTGGATCGTATTTATTATGTTATGTTGTGTTGTGTTATATGTTATGTTATATGCTTCAACATTATGTAGTTAGGTGAGATGAAGTAATTTTGTTTAATAATAATCTGTTTGAAGACCTGCGGTGTGATCATCTAAAATTACTAAAATTAAACCGCATTTCTTATACTAAGCATGCAGCTTTTATTACCTTGTATTAATTGAGAGAAATATTTGAATCGTTTAATTAGTGGAATTGCTTTGAAAAAAACTGTTATTACCAGTTAAAGGACCTAAGACACATACTTTCATTTATATATTCATATTCAGCATGAATATATTACACACCACTAGCTGTGGAACTGCCTAATGTTAACAAACTGAACCTTACAATACATACTAATAGTACTTATCATTTTTTTTAAATCTAAAATCTTGATAGTTATAATGCAGGAAGAGTCCAAGTACACATTATGCGTCGACTACAAGGACACATAATAAAATATGCAATATGCATTTTTTTTTTCCAAACCTCAGCATCTTATGTTTTCAGCATTCATGAATTCATATGCATTACTGTAGAACTGCAGATTTATTTGACAATCTATTATTAAGGTGATCCCTCTTGCACAGAAAACGAATGTATAATAGGTGAATGCTCTGCAGAACTGGACAGCTGACATTTCTAAGAACGAATTCTGCCTAATGCAGTGCATTCGCTAATGTTTTTTCATGACCTTCAGTGATTTCCTGGTGACTAACTACCATACTGAAAATGCTTCATTTACACATTAGCAAAAGACTCCCCAAGTACTATAGCAACCTAAAGACAGCATGCCGCGAAAACGAATCAATTAGCCACTTGCTGGTCACTCATGCAAAGCAAGCTTTATAATACGAGCATGCGTGCAGAAG
>SCHK01185327.1:0-12714 GCA_004124795.1 Poropuntius huangchuchieni | reverse complement strand
TTATCACAATATGCTAATTTTTTGAGAAGGACCTGTATACTCATTACTAACAAATATTTTATTTTTATAGTTGTAACACCAGTGACAATAACCACAAATTGTTAAAAACATACATCCACAAATATTACTTGAGACACTGCTCCAAATGTCACTTTTAACCACGAAGAAAATAAAAGGCAAACTTAAATATGATAATATTAGTTTGGCTAGATCTGCAGAGTTCTGGAAGGATGAGATCAGCAGCATTTCTGGTGCAAAAAAGGGCAAATCTTATGAGCAGAAGAACACCATCATTATGATCAAACATGGTCTTGTTGTGAAGGTGCAGAGACTCAAGCTGATGATCAATGGACTTTTCAGCAGGTCAACTATCCAAAAGTACCCCCCCCATAAGCCTTTTATATGCTTATAGAAATTATAGAAGGTACTTCCAGTTTGTGGATGTTCCACTCAAAATGATTAAAACAAATAATTTCAAATCATAAGAGTTACTCTACAAATATTGTATCCTTCAGTTTAACTATTTTACTGTGACATGGTATAACAAGAATATCTGTGGCAATGGCAACATAAATTATAAACACTGTTACATTAATTATATTTATGGTATGTTGAAAATAATTTGTCAATGCTTTTTTAATGATCGATCATTGAATGGTGAGTAGAATAATGTCACCCCATTGTACCAATTTTTTTTTTAAATGCTTATTACAAATATATAACAAAACTTTAACTGATTGTTTACAATGTAACGAAATTTACTCCCATCATTTCTTCAAAACAATTTTTTTTTGAGAATCACGATAAACTTTGATTTATAGTTTACTAATGCTTTAGTTGTTTTTATTTCAACAATTCAACCAAAGCATCAAAGTTCAACTGTTTAAATTAATAGTTTGCTTATAAATGTATTTCTTGGCGTCTGATAGCTCTCAAATTCAAATTCTCAGTGAACCTGTGGGACTTGATGTGATGTTTCTTAAAGAAGTTAATGTGTGTGTCAGAGATCCACTGATAAAGTGCGTCAGGGTGTGTCTGATTCACAAATGGACGAGCTCTCTCTCATCGCTCTTTCACCGTGATGGGTCCAAATCAGCGGATCAAAGGAGTGAAGATGCTGATGGGGGATGAGAGGAGGAGGAAGTGGGAGGTGTGTGTGTAAGGAGGGATGTCCTGCAAGATTGACGTGATCTAATCCATTTTGTGACAGACTCCTTACGATATATAAGCACAACATCTTAACATTTCTGAACTACTTGGACTGAAGAAGAGACTCTGACCCAAGAAACACCTGTTACTGAAGAGCATACGTCCAAAGACACATGTAAGTCAAAAAACTCTTACTGATTTATTCAGTAGAATTCATTTTTGGTGATTTCTAAAGTGAATTTCTCAGCAATAATTGTTCAATCAAGTAAGGATATTTGAAAAATAAAATATTTATTTTTTGCTTAATTTTGTGAGGAAAGTTTTGATTACAAGTGCAAAATATGTGCAGTTTCTACCAAGTAATTCAGGAAGTACATTTTAAGAGTCAAATATGTAGAAATTATTGTATGTTTTCTGCACTAGAAACTATTATATATTATCTTATATTATACACATATTACATTATATACTCTGTATCATATTATATACAGTGCCCTGTATCAGACTCAGCATGCTGCCCGCCGCCTTCACTCAGCCGTTGACTAAGTGCCTGATTGGCTCGCGCTTGGGAACGGTCGCGTTCCTGCTGCTGCTAATTCTGTCCGCCACTGAGACTTCTGCACACGGTACCACAGTCGAGCACGACCTTCATATCGTCCACAACGTCGATAACAGAAGTAAGTTTTTCTGTCCATTTTTGTCATCGTAATTTACTTGATTTATCAAGAGAATGGCAGATGCAGTGCGCAATGTTAGTGGAGCAGCTGTCAGACGTTCACGCATTTAAAAATATTCCAAATAAACTACATTATACAGTTGTTCTTATGAAGTAATGCATTAAAATGCAATTTGTAGTCAGTTATCTGTTCATTGTAATCACTGTCATTATATACATTAACACGAAGGCTATCTGTTAGGCTGTATAAAAAGAAAATCTTATCAAATTAAGAGGAATTATCTGACATGCGCCTGTTTACATCAGTTTATTATTAAACCAACCTTGCGTGAATTTAAATATGCTTTGAAGGTTATGCAGATGGTAAAACAAAAACCCATATAAAGAATTAGCTAACAAACCTTATCAGGAGAATTATTTACTTATAAAATATAATACTGTAAAATTATTGAATAAACTAATTGAGGACCAGTTAAGAGGGTTTTTTTTTTTTTACACTTTTTTGTGCATTTGTGAGCTATTTGAACTTGATTCTAACAAAATTACTTTCATTCTTATTATTATTTACCTAAAATGTACTTTTAAAAAATGTGCTTTAATTTAGTATAATACACTCTAGCCCTAATAACGTAAAATATATGATGTTGTTCATTTGTTTTAACGCATCTGCTTTAATGCATTTTATAACTGTGCATTACAAGAACTTATACAACTGATTAAGACATTATGAATGTGTTTAAATAAGGCTTCATAGGATCTTTCTAGTTGTTTACCTTATTAAAGTAATAGTAAATCTCAAATTAGATTCATGATTGCCAAGAAACAGACCAAAAGTATTTGTAATATGTGCACATATACCAAATAAGCACTTTGGTAGTAACATTAGTCTTGATCTCTCCCAATCAGGTCCAGAGATTGACCCGTTCTGGTATGTGGGGCGCGGTGTGAGACCTATCGGGCGGTTTGGGAAGAGACAGAGTGGAGGTGATCTGCAGCCAGTGGTCAAATCTCTGGAGCTCCTGTTGAACACTCTCAGGAATAAGGAGAGCTTGAGGAGTGCGCTGGCACAGGAGGAGTCAGATTGGTTACCGTGAGATCTGCTACCTACAGCGAACCACTGCTGTAATATTTAGGTGTATTAGTGTGTATAATCACAGTTTTTTTCATTCTTTCCCTGGCTGTGTGTTCCCAATATCCATTTCAAATAAACTGACTGGCAAGTGAAAATATCTGTACATATTATAAATGCAATCTATATTAATAAATAAATCAACAAATGTATGTATATTTTGCTCTTATTAGTAGTTTATTGTAATGGATTATGCAAACTACTGCTCCACAATTAAATGACAATAAAATTGTTAAAATATAATCTACCAAAGAACACAAACATCTCAGTCTCTTCAGGAATGCAAACTTTATTCATATTTATTTGAACACTGCTTGTGTCAGAACAAATTTGGCACATGAGAATTCATTGGCTTTTTCTTTTCGCTACAGAATATTTTCTCTTTCCCCCATTGACACTTTATGGTTAAAATACACAGAGGACGTTCTGAAAAGAGGCAGGCTCACAACAAACCCAAAATACACTTAAAGAGCCTACGGTGTTTCATATCTGTCTCTTGTCTTGTTGTACTTCATTCCTATGTAAATATGCATTCGATTTTATTTTTTCAAATAGAAAAAATACATGACACTGTAAGACATTTTCAATTTCTTGACTGTGCTTTTCATGGGACTTTTTACATCTATTAGAAACGCGATACATGCTTTTATACACAAACATTTCCATAGACAACAACAAGGAGCAGGACCCGTTTGAGAGCATGAAAGTTGAACAGCTATTAGAGTGATATTAGAGTGGAATGGGGAAGACAAAGTAGGGGATGAGTATGGGGTGCAATTGTATATTTCATGCCAGTTTATTCTCTATTGGCTTAAAAATGGACATTCCATGGAATATATATTTATAAGTTGACTAAATGTCATTCAAGCTTTTGTCATTTCTGTTAACTAAAAAGGGTGATTTCGTGTCTGAACTCACATTGCACAGCACAGACGTAATCTTAGTCACTCGCTAAGACAATATGACGCAGTATATGATGTCACAGCTGTAACTTTGCATGAAGAGGTGGAGATCCCTGCTTAATAAAAGGCTTAAAATGAGGACAACTCAATTATTCTTGTCAGATTTCTAATGGATGCTCACAGCTCACAGTTGCTCTTAAAATAGTCCCCAATGTCGAATTTTGGATCATGTGATTTGCATTGTGGTACAGTTTTCCATGCCAACTAGCATAACAAACATAAAGAAAAATTCTGTAAGAAAAAAAAAAATGTCCTGGCAGAAAATGACCAGTATCTTTTCCATTAAGTTTACAAGCATTACCTTCAACTTTAAAATACAACCCAATGCAATGTGTAATTTTAAAATATATGCGGTACGTTATAATTTTTCTTTACTTATTTTTTACAGAAACATTACAGATTGTTTTAGATTAAATTTATATGTAGACTAAATGTCCAGAATTAGCATTTTAAGTATCTACATTCAAGTGGATATCTAGGTGGACTGTACTATTAAAGCAGTGCTCTGAGAAAAAACAACTGGGTGTTTTAAATTAATAAAAGACGTTAATTAATAAAAGAAGAATTAGAAGTCAACAATTCCACACCCCAAATTACCAGAGTGCTTCATACTGAGATGACAGTGATTTGATGTTCATATTCAAGAGGTCACCGGATATCTAAGGCTGATTCGAAGACAAGTATGAATACACAAGGGGGTTATAATTCATGCAAACACACTCACAAACTAATTATATGGCAAGGTGGTCAAGTGCTTTTCTATGGTACTTGACTTTTTTTTTTCTTTTAGAGACTAAATCATGAATTTCACAGTTATTTTATATGCAGTTTTGAGTACAGCGCATTAAAGAAAACTCCAAAAATGACCATTGGAAAAAGAATCCTGAGATATTTGCGACACATATGAGAATATCAGAAACATGACAATGCAAATACAACAGGTCCTGCAGGTATTTTTGTTTACTTTCACATAGACATTTCATACATTTTAAATTTTTACCGAATGTGCTCCAGTTTCGCAGTCAAAAAAAAAAAAAAAAAAAGGTCACATTGGTCATCCCAGTCACATTGCCGACATACAGCATACAAATTCAAACATATACAACACTCAGTAAAACATTAGAAAAAGAGAATGAGGTGATGTCCTAGATTGCTAACATTTACCACTGTCCATCTATCTTACACATACAGTAATTACATGAGTTTAAATCTACAATTTTAACCCTCTGTGATGGTTCGTTGTAGGAGTTTGGGTCTCCATTAAGGCAGAGAGAGAGAGAGAGAATTGGGTCCCCTGGTTACTGGAGGTGATGAGCTCCAGGGTTTGGTAGAGTCCTAGGGGTCAGAAGTGAGATCAACCCTACATGGGTTGTGACAAGTAGCATTAGGGTTGATCAAATTGGAGGACCGGAAGTTGGATCAAGGCACTGGTGTGGAACAGCCTGATGGTCCTAGCATTCACTGCGGAGTGATATTGAGCCATACAGCTTATCTGAGAATCACTGAGGTCACATGGCTTCTTGTCACAGCCTCATAGATCTTATCTGTTGCTCGGATTTGACTTCCTTTTCTGTGTGGAAGGAATTCAAAACACCCTCTTAGAAAACTTGCTTTTACTTTTCTTTTTGGAAATCCATTTTCATAATGATATTTAATGTGCAGAAGTAACACTTAGCTCTTTTAGCTATGCACAGAGATTTACTTTTGCATGATCTAATTTAACATGAATTGATTATCTTGAATAAGCTCTTTTTATAAATGTCACAGACAATAGGAGGATCAGTTCACACAAAAATGAAAATTCTTTCATTAGTAACACTTATATGTTACAATAATGCTAGAGTTAAGATGAACAAAAAAATAAATAATAATATTAATGTAATTTCAGTTTCTACATACACTACCATTCAAACTTTAGGGGTGGTAAGATTTTGTAAAAAAATACTTTATTCAACAAGGACGGATTAAATTGATCAAAAGTTACAGTGAAGACATTTATAATGTTATAAACATTTTATATATCAAATGCTGTTCTGAACTCTCTATTTATCAAAGAATTAATTTCAATTTCACAAAAACATTAAGCAGCACAATTGTTTTCAATGCTTCTTGAGTAGCAAATGGCTACTCAAGTAACGGCTGCTCCAATCATGACAGGAATAAACTATTTAAAAATAAAGAACTACTAATTTGAATAATATTTCACAATATTACTGTTTTTACTGTATTTCTAATCAAATATGCAGCCTTGTTGAGTATAAGAGCATTAATAATAATTTTTGCATTATGAATTAAAATTAATTAAGAACACACACTAGCATATCAATAGAATATCTTGACAAGATATATTAATTTAACTGAAAATATACTAAAAATGCAATTTCATACAATCAATAGATTGAGTAGATCTTTTCTATGGTTTTTAATTTCTAACATAAAATTCATTGTGATATATTTTAGGGATAAAAATTGTGAAGGTGACAGGTAAAATTTAATGTGGTGCAATTTTTCATTAATTTAATAATTTATGGCATTTATAAAAACACATTTTTACCTTTAAAAGTACATTTGAACATAATGATTAACAAATGTACACAGTGTTGGTCATGTGGGACACTTTTAAAGCCCCAGCTTACTGTCAAGGGCAGCATAAACATTCTGCAAAACATCTTTTATGTTCCACGTGCTGATTTTAAATGATATTAGGGGGCATAAATAAAAACAGATTGTTCCTTTTTTGGTGAACTATACCTTTAATGTCAACATATAACACACTGTCTAGCTTACTCATGTATGAACATGAAATCTGCCCAACTGCACAAAAGAGTATTGAGAGAAAAGAGCTATCAAACAATGTTACAACATGCATCACTGAGAAAAGAACCACTTCAGGCCTCATGCAAGCTGTTACCTTCTACTTCTATTGGTAGATTTGTGTCGCTAACAGCTAAACTGGAATAAGTAAGTTTGTCCTTTGAAGCTGCAGCTAATGTGAAATAAAGGAATCAAGATGAATCATGGTCATATCAATGGCCAGCCCTAAAGAGAAACCCTGTTAATTAGCAGGAAGATTAAGCAGGAGAAGATGAGGGAGGAAAATATATAATACTGCTAGCTGACTCAATGTTTTTTTCTCTAATGGACCCTCTTCTCTTTTCTTCTACCAGTGTCTCTACATGGTGCATTAAGTCTTGCACCTTTTCACTGGTTGCTCATTCCACCTTTCTTTTCAAATCAAAATGTGTAATGTCACTTGGTGTGAAAACAGATTTTTCCCCCCTAGCTTAACGTCAGTGGAAGAAAAAAGGTGCTCTTTTCTCTGAACCACATTAAATTGTTGCCTCTGGTTGTTAGCAGGTTCAAACCACATGATCACACATACAGCACACAGGGTACTGCTCTTATAAAGCATGTAGGATTTACGCATCTTTGTGATTCCGAAAACTGAACTAATTCCAGGGACAGCATTGTAGCCTCTCTTGAGATATTTAAAGATATTTCACGTTAAACAACACTGGGAGGAGAATAAAATTGTTTTTTTAAGACCATGATTCCTCAATCAGAGTTTAAGACTGTTGCTTTGACCTCAGACAAAATGCGACCCTGGACCACAAAGTCAGTAGCATGGGTATATACAGTATATAAAAAAAACACTGTATGGGTCAAAATGATCAGTTTTTCTTTTATGCCAAAAATACACAATGTTAATAATAAGCCTATATTAAAACTTTGTGAGATCGTGATGAACAAAGAGCGACAGCTTTAGTCACCTTTAGTGGTTATGAGCGCTCTTTGCGAGCTTTCTAGGCAAAAATATAGTTTTTGCCCACACACGTTGCAAAGAATGACATCTGCATATTTACGCGGGATTTGCTCTCGAAGTAGCAGTATTTGGCATATTGATAGCAATATGGGACAAAATATGTGACTCTCACCCTCACTCATTTCAGAAGCAGCCTCAGTGATTATTTCTGGAACCTGGTTGATACACTTATACTATAACTATATACAAAAACAACAAAATATAAATGCACTAAATAAAATAATTTAATAAATGTATATTTACAATTTAAGCAATTCGTTAAAATAAGTATTAATAAAATTAATAACTAGAGAAGGCTGACTATATTCAGCTTGCTTCCACTTAGTGAGAAAAAAAAAATTACAGCCAAACACTGTAAATTTTACAGTAAACTGTACATTTTTACAGTATGTTACATTTAAGATGTAACATAAAGCCCAAATGTACATACCTGATTACAAAAATTATTAAAAAAAAAACATGATTATTTAAGAAAAATACTTTCAAATGTGAAGTGTCACGCAGGGAATTTTGGGATTATCAGTTTACAGTTTTTGTACTGTAAATTATACATCAATTTGTTCTATTTACTTATAAAAACTATAAAACTAACAGCATTTTACTGTGAAATTACATCAAATGTCTGGTTAGATGTTTTACAGTTTTTACCTGTATATAGTACGGAAACTTACTGTTAACCTATTAACAGTTTTTTTCCGTAGCAGTTTTACAAAATTTTACAATTAAAATTACACTTATTTTTTACAGTGTACTCTTCATCTGAATTAGAAAAAAAAGAATAGAGCCAATTCATAAAGAGCAAACGTCCAGTTTTGTGTGAGTGAAGGAAATCCGCTTGTGAGTAGAAAGATTCCTGCTTGCGCATTACATGGATTGCGTAACATTATGCACTCTCGACATTTGTCATTAAGATGACGCTATAGAATCCGCCTAAAATTAAGTATAAAGAAGAGCAGAAAGTGGCCCTAGGCAGCTGCCTACACATGCCATCTGGTAGTGGGGGCACCTGGGGGGGGGAGGGGGGGGGATCCACCGTTGGCCACCACGTAGAACTGCCCTTGGTCCTATCCTAACAAACTATACATCAATGGAAAGCTTATTTATTCAGCTGTCAGCTGTCAGCTATGACTGGTTTTGTGGTTCAGGGTCACAAATAACACTGTACCGTGAAGAAGCAAACATTATACAGTACATTTGGGATACTAGAGATACTAGACATACCTATATGCACTGAATGTACATTTGAAAGGCTTGAAAGCAGGTTTTGCTTTAGACAAGCTCAACTAGACATGTAATATCAACCTTGTGAAATATTAGAGAGCGAATATAAAACAGAACACAGCAAGAAATTTAACTACAGATTAACCATAGTTAATAGATTAACTATTACTAACTAACATTATGACTTTAGAATTTGTAGTTTTATATTTTATTTTATTTTATTTATTCAGTCACAGGTTTTCAGTGACTGTGGTCTTTGAAAAGTGTAGCAGCCTGAGCTTTTCACACGTTACTAAGAAAATGTCATGGAATTTCCTTAAAACATGAATGCAAAAAAAAAATGTTAAAGAAATTTCTCTCTTCCAACATTCAATTTCACACAACGAAACATGAAAACCTTTAAAAGATATGGATTCTAATGTACAAGTACTATGGACCACTGTTATAGTGCTTTTTTGTCTTATTTGGTGTCTCTATTATTAAAACAAGCCATCTAGACATTCTACACTAGTTTTTAGTTGTGCTCCATGGAACAAAGTAAGTCTAATAGGTTTAGAATGGCATGAGACATAAGGATGAGATCCCTATTAAAGTATTAAATGTTGGTATATGTGTGTTCATACCTGATGACAGACTTCTGAGAGGAGGAGCAGGCAGCTTTCTCCTCTGATGGCGAGACAAGTCCAGCGTCTGGGGCTGAAAAACATTAAATCACAAATATTCTAAACTCATTAACTAAATTTGAATGTGTCTAAAAAAGTGTAACGTTGATGAAACTCACCATAGGTTTAGATTTGTACTTGGAAAACCGTGTGCATGCAGATACATTTAGACCTGCTGTTTTGAGGGCTGATATTCTTGCCTCAATATCTGAGATCTGCAGAGAACAGATAAACTTCCGAATTTACACTTGAAGAGTTTGAAACTGTATCCAATAGCACATTTTAGACTATTCTGTATTATGTCATATGCAAGCGCACACCTGAAGCTCAGATTGCTGCACCTGGGCGGCAGCAGTGGCCACTTGATCTTCTAGGAAGGCCAGTTCAGTCTCTGTGGTGGAGCTGCTGATGCTGCGAGCACAGTCTTCTAAGTCACTCAGCGCCCCCTCTAGGCTATACACAGCACCTGCAGCCAAATACACCTGCACACAGTTCACATGATCACAAAATTAGATCAGAGTGACATCAGAATGTGTCAGATGAAAAGGGAGAACTGCATGATGCATAAATGCTAACACCAGGATTTTTTAAAGTGGGGTCTAGGGAATGTTTTAACAATATAAGTCTCTACTCACTTTTCATCAATATAACACATTCTTGGTGAATAAAAGTATTAATTTCTTACAAAAAAAAACAACAACAACAACATAATACAAAATACAAGTTTTGAACAGTAATGTCTATTGTTACTAAATATTTTTATTTTTATTCATCAAAAGAACCCTGAAAAGGTTCCAAAAAAAATATTAAGCAGCAAAAACAGTTTTCAACATTAATAATAACAATTCAGCATATTAGAATGATTTTTTTTGAAAGATCACATGACACTGAAGACTGGAGTAATGGAGTAATTTAGCTTTGCATCACAGGATTAAATTATTTTAAAGTGTTTTAAAATACAAAACCATTATATTTAAATCAAAAATAATAATATTTCACAATTTAAATTTTTTGAAATTTGATCAAATACATGCAGCCTTGATGAGCATAAAAAACTTCTAAAAAACATTTAAAATCTTATTGATCCCAAACTTTAGAACGGCAGTGTATATATTATTATTGATATAAAACAAAAATACTAAGAACAAAAATCTTTAATAATATGTAATCCATTATCATATACTGTAAATAATACACAATGTAATATAATAAAAATACTAAATAGTGTACCTGTAACAATATTTATATTTTTTATGAATTTAAATATTAATATAACATTATTAAGAATTTAATGGAAAACATTTCTCTTTAGATTTACCTGTACTCCCAGAGTAGAAAAACAGTGAAAGCAAATAAAAATATTTTCCAGATTATATTTTAATCATTTGTTTTGGCTTTAATAGAATATTTTTCTGTAGAGTAGGTTTCAATAGTTATCATTTAAAAACAGTATAAAAAAAACAACATATTAACATTTTCTATTAATGAATCTTACATTTTCCTCCATTTTAGTGAGGTGCTGGTCCAGCTTCCTGTTGCCCGGGCCTGAGGACATGGGTGTGCTAGCCGGAGAAGAGTCATGATCTTTGCCTTCTGCCTCTCCAAGTAATTCTTCTGTGGCATTCAGAACCTTCAGAACCTCTGTGGTGATGCTGCATAAAGATGCAGCGGAGTACTTCTGCTCCATATACATGAGAGAACACATACAACAGATGAGAAAACCACTGATAAATAGATATGCAAAACGGAATTCAAATGCATATCAGGTGCTCATGAGACAAATTTCCATAAAAGCCATTAAAAAAACATTCATTAATAAAAGAATAACAAAAAATATTTCAAAAATTGAAATGTTAGGTAAATCACAACTTTCACTTTTCACTACCTAAGATCTCACTCTTAATTAAGCTGGGATGTATTGCTCGTCATGCTCAGTCTCTTGGATCAATGAACGGAATAAGAAGATTATGGGTGAAGAAGAGTGTGATGTGAATGTACATGGATGAGATAGGATGCTTGAACATCTCAAAGGTGAAAGGTCATTGTTGAGGGTGTCTTAAAGTGAGTAACACACATCCATCAACATACACAAATGAAATGAAAATGAATACTCTGTCAGTATTAAATCACCCTTATTTTGTTCAAAAACCCTTTTTATTACAATGTATTTTATATGTGGAACATGGACAGCATCCAGGTTTGTAAGGACATGAGGGTGAGAAAATAAAGACAGAATATTCATTTTTGAGTGAACTATTTCCATAAGAGATAACGGGTCAAGACACATTGTGCCACAAACTCTCACTCTATATGAGCACACGTCATCGTAAGATGAGAAGTACGTGGATGAGAAGTACATTTGTTCTTGTCAATAAGTTTTTCAAAGAGTAACAGGCATCAGAGTTCATTTAGAGTACTAAGCCATCAATATGAGATGTACATGTTGATGTGCGTGCTTGTGTTTGTAAGTAAGACAGTAAGCACACATGAGAGAGGGTAATATGATGAGATAAAATGACTTTTCAAGATGAGAAAGTGAGAATGAAAGAGACAGGAAGAAAGAGGGGAGCAGTGTGATTCAGTAATGAATACCTGAGGAATCAATTAATGGTTGGGTTGGTTTATGCTTTGATCACAGAAATAATTGATCCAAACTCAGTCCTCAGAGCATGAGTGGCTCGAGCTCTAAAAGGGTCAGTGTGTGTGTAAAATGGACCTGTATAGTGAGGGAACATGTAGAAAACAGATAGGTGTACAGAGCTGAATAAATCTAACACCCAATGAAAATTTTGAAGATACTCAAAGACAACATTCACACTATATTGAAATCTTAAAATCGAATAAAACGTAGGGCACATTTATAATGTATTGATATTTGTCAAAAAGGGGAATTTAGTAGGGAAAACTGGTGTAGCCTATTATTATGCTAAATGTTATAGCAATAAAGTCACAAATCTCATGTTCTTTAGACATGTTAGACAACTTTTTTTGAGAAGACAATAATTTAACACAAAATTGGTGGTCTCGTGGCATTTACGTAGGCCTACATGAGTGCACTTTTTAGCGAGACACGAAATACGTATCAATAAGTA
>SCHK01185297.1:0-11686 GCA_004124795.1 Poropuntius huangchuchieni | reverse complement strand
AAAAAAAAAAAAGATATTTTGCACAGTGCAGTAGCAATTGGGTTTTAGAAGAACATAATTTTACCTTTAATGGAACTGGTCGGAATGATGCCTTCTGTTGTACCTCCATAACCACCTGATACAATGCTGGTCTCATTTAGATTGGGCCCAGACACCATGACCTGCTGTAAGTCCTACAAAAATGTTTAAAAAAAAATGAGAGGAAGAGATCTTGAGAACATAATACAATAACCAAGGCATTCTTTTTCATGAAATGGGCCAATCCTGTAACTTCTACAAACACAAACATTGGCAAAAGTTGTAAAATGTTAGAAAGGACATTTTAGGGTTAGAATCACACGAGACGCAGTATTATTAAGAATCATGTGCCTGTGAATCACATAAAAAATGTTATATTTAATTTCCTGTGAAAACAAACCTCTGAAAAAAAAAAACATGTGTTTCCTTGATGTAGTAAAAGAATTTGACACCAAAGCTTACAAGGCATTTGCAGCACAAAGAAACAGTCTGTTATCTGAAACAAGTCACATTAGTGACTATAAAATCTCTCACCAACCCACACCAGTGTGTTACGTGTTATCTGAGACAATAAACTAAGAAATAGATCTTTCTCACAAATAAACAACATCTGTAAACATTATTGCTGATAAAACAGGGGTCTTTAACGGGAAGTCTGCAAATCCGCAATGGTCTGATCAGCTGTTTTTTAGAATTTTTTTTGTGTTAAATATATTAATTCGACTCTGACTAAAGTTAAATAAAGTTTAGTTATACATATCATTATACATTTAAATGTGGCAGAAACAAAGTCAAATTAGAATGTAACACCTGACTATGTCTATCAATAACGATTATTTAAATGGCTTTCCAATGCAAGCTAAACAAACCCTGAGCTGAAAAGACTGAGACCCTTGATGTAAAAAAATAAATAAAATAAAATAAATAAATAAATAAATAAATTCCAATACCCCTTTATATAGCAAAACACAATTAATTGTAAAGGTTAATAAAAATGTAATTGAACATACAGAGTTATTTGATACTAAAAGGTTGCTACCCACAGGTTAATACCACAGAGAGACAAAACAGGATGTTTTTCAAAACAAACAAATAAAATATGTATCATTTGGATTTGTATCTGACCTCAAACAGTGATTAACAGGGAGTGACACAGGCCAAAAAATAATGCATGTGATTTGAAAAACATCCTGTCCATTGTGACCAGGTTATGGGGAGAACTAAAATCATAATCTGCTGGAAAGACATACACGTGCAGGCATACACACACACACACACACACACTCTGCCACCCTTCCCAGCGTTCCTTCTCACCCTGAGGCCTGTGGGACTCCCTACCTTCTCTCTTAAGCTCCACTGAATCTTTGCAGCCTGCACAGACATCGGGGAAGAACATGACAACAAAAAGACAAAAAGAAAGATAAACAAACCAAAAATGAAGCACAATGTAAAACAAAATCAGACTTGAAAACAGTGGTGATGAAGTAAACCATCAAACACAATGGAATCCATATTTTGCGGCCAATTAGCACCTGTTAATACAATAAAGACAGGCTTCCAGGCTTGACAATAAAAGAAAAAAATGCTTGGAGTCACACTATTCTGTATAATTTCAGCCCTAATTAAGCAATGAATAAGCCCTCTTTATTAAACATGAGTCATAAATTGGGTTGCTAACAGATCCCTGTCAATCCAAACATCAGTGAACAAAGGTATAATTAAAAAAAGAAAAAACTGACGCCACTCTTTCTCTCTCTGGGTAAAGAAAGACAAGAACATTTAGAAAGTCTGTTGTCACACTCTGGCTCAATGCTCCTGATCTATTTAAAGACACAGCGTAACGCCAAAGTACCATCTGCCTTCAGCTGAGCCATCATTGCAACTGTGAACATGATCAGCCACAGAGTTTTAAAAAATGGGACAAAACACAAAAATCTTAGGGGGCAAAAAAATTAAAAACAAACTAAAACAAAGAACCTTTACTTCCTTGTAGGAATGATTCAACGTCCTAGCAAATATCACTTCTTGTCTGTTTGCCTAACACGTCTTCTCCCGGATCCAGTGCCTCGGTTTAGTTGTCTTACAGAGGTGTGTCTTGTGACAACATTACCACTTTACCTTTTCTTTACATCGGTTTCAACAATACAGAGATTTAAACACATTGTGCTTGGTTGAATTAGCCTTCTACTTCTTAAAAGCCTATGACAAGTAAGACACACATTTTTTATTAAATAAATGATTACTGCTACTTATTAACGTGCCTGACAGCCTTATTTTTAATGGATTTAAAGTCCTCAAGAAAAAGCTGGACAATCATAAACTGCAATATTTGCACCACCTGCTACCTTAAGATCTTTTCTCATGGCTGTTATTGTGAAACCTGCGACAGAACGAAACCAACTGGGCAGACAGCTATATTTTAGACTCTAAAAAAACCTAACTCTAGCTATGAAATGCAAACCACAGCAACCATCCACATTTTAATAACTGACACTTTGTTGATTTGGCTTTAACTTTGCAAATAGAAAAAAACTCAACCAACATGAGTGAGTTCTGGTAAACTGCAACTGAATTTAACTGAATCACCATGTTTCGCTCACCTGCTCCAGGCTGTCATCTTCTGCTAGATTCCTAGAGTCCCCATTACTGTTAATAGGAATCTCCATAGTGGCTGCTTTACTCATCATACTGTCCGCCATACTGAGTGTTACTGAAAGAGAGAGTGAGATAAGGAAAAGGATAGGAAAGTAAAACAGAGCTCTTCAATATCTTCCAAAAGGTTGTTTGTGACATTTCAGAATAATATATTCATAAATGCACAGCTGATAATTAACAATGCAGACCTCACTTCAGACAACAAATGCTAGACTATAACAGACTCACAGGGTCAAAGTGAATGATAAACAAGGCCTGCTGTCATTCTACTCAACACAAAACACAATGTATTATGGGAAAAAATATCCCTTTAGTTGTAAAATGTAAAAAGCCTTCTATATTCCACATACGTTAGCCGGAAGCTATAGATGGAAAAGAGTTTACTCAGGAATGCACTGTTGAAACGCACTTATCAGATCTGACACAGCCCAACCCAGTAATTACCACAAAAGGAACTGCTATAGAGTTCAAGGACTAGATCTTTCACTTCAAACTAATTAACCCGGTTAAAAAACTCTTCAAGTTTCTAGGTATTTCCATCGATACTTGCTTTGGTTACTCCTTCAGAGCCCATTCCCACACCTGCAGGAGGGGCTTCACAGCAATGAGTGAGCAACTTCTCAAGCAGGCTTTCATTGTTAGCTCTAATAAAGCTCCCAAGCTCAGCCTCCTCAATGGGCAGAGGAAAATATAGGAATGCTGGGAGGCTGAGCTATGTAACGATCATGTGACTCATGCAAGTTCGTCTAAGCTTCAGCTTTAGACAGGCGCTCAGAGAGGGAGGCTCGGTGCTCAAAGGGCCGATCTGAGCGGAGGCATCATAGTCTGCCTTCACAGAAGAGCCATTTAATTCTCCTGAGTGCTAGAGCATGAAATTTAGGCAGGATAAAAGCTAATGGTTCAGGTCTTATCTGTAAACCACAGGAATGGAAAACTGGCATTAATAAATTTGCACTCAGTGAGCAGTGGTGATGGCGGTGAGCCAGTGCAAGTGCTCCTTTACAATAATGATGGAATGCACGGGATAGGACCGTGGTCATGGGATGTGGGCTGATGTGACAATATTGAAGGCATTAAAATAAGCACCATTTAGCGTAACGAAACTGTGGCAAAGTCCTCATGCCAGAAAGCAATGTTTCAATTTGTGGTTTGGAGTATCACCCTTGATTTACCTGTCAATGTTTCTTACTAATGAATACTTTGCATGGTGGTCAATATCATCACCTGCATAAAGATGCGGTGAGGATGACACTCACGATCCACTGTAGAAATGTTATTATTCAGAAGGACATCTGGCATCAATTTAGATGACATTTTAGCAACCTGTTGTCATATACACTATGCAAACCCTCCAGAATAGATGATCTAGAAGCATGCATGGATGGCTGGACAGATTCTTTTTTTTTTTTTTTTTTTTTAACTAAAGTGCAATTATGTTGCTTATGTTGCATAGATAGGATTGTAATTCGACAGCCATGATAATACTACAACATGCATCAATGCCTTTTCCTGTGATTTTCCACAGGATCTGCGGAGGCAGCATGCCATCTAACCAAGGCTGCATCTATGACAACCACTACAGTGAAAGGAACACGACTCGAGCTAGCTGGCTGAGGTAATGTTGCCTCATTAAGCGTCTTCCTAAAACTAAGTCTCAAGGGACTGGAATGGGCTGTATAACAAAACAACACAAGTTTTGACAAGTGATGAGGATTTTGATCCAGATTATAAAAGGATTCATTCACATCCAGCCAATATATGGCTACAAGTGTGTTGTAAGCGAGTCATTAAATAATTCACTCAACCAATTTGTCAGCAAAACACCAAGTGGACCAAAACAATTATTATCTTCTATTAAAATGTGCATGCTTACAAATCTATAATATACATTTTCCTCACAAACAACGAAGCAATTGTATTTCTATTTAGTCAACTGTTGGCAATGACTTTTATCACTAAGGCTTTTATTTTTGTTGCTAAAAGAAACAACATTAGCCTAGACAGCAACTCGTTTAGTGAACAATTCGTTAAGTATTCACAAACAGCGCTTGAATTTTATTGGCTCGTGCTGCTATACTTAGTCTTGACAACATAAATGCAGTTTTGAGCTCAAAGGAAAATTTGGTAGTACATGCATACATACACTTTAAGAAGTCTAAGCTAGCGGTGAACGTATCGTTGATATGACTGGTGTCTAAATCCCACGGAACAACTACCTGGGCGAACAGGTGGGACAGGTGAACGGCGACCATTTTTATGCAATTTAACAATGACATCATTCACATGTATAAAACTCGAGAAAAAAATCCTTTAATCCGTTTTTATTTTCACTTAATAAAAGCATGTGATTTCTACTCCGTTTAAATGTTTATAACATCATCGCCCTTACGGCTCGTTCAGCCGTGAAACAGTTATATTTTATTTCCCATAAACGCATCATTGTTATAATGTGTCAGGCTGGCTCAAGCATCCAAGTGACCGTCCATGTCGCCCAAGGGCCTTTATTTTAAAAAACGTTTTTCATGCATCACGACAAATATGACACACTTGATCAGCAAGATCGCTAGCTAAAGCCACATATTATTTTTTTGTCGTCATATATTTAGCCACAATGCACTACATGAATTCTAATTCAACATCTGCTTAGTGCGATAAAGACTGCATAAATAAAAAAACTAAACATAAACGGTTATCTTACCTGTGTGTTTCCTATTGTAGGATTAGCTATTTGTCACGCGTGCTGGATATTTATCCCAGTTCATGCGCAATTATATACTGCCACTTCCAAAAGAGTGAGGAAATAATAAAAGCATGCATTCATGGAAGCTAAATTTATGTTAATTCATAAGCAGGCGGCTTTTCGCATGTTCAACCGATTCCACTATGTCCGGTGGCTTGTTTGTATTATTGGG
The DNA here is from genome assembly GCA_004124795.1 of Poropuntius huangchuchieni. Taxonomy (NCBI): domain Eukaryota; kingdom Metazoa; phylum Chordata; class Actinopteri; order Cypriniformes; family Cyprinidae; genus Poropuntius; species Poropuntius huangchuchieni. Next base: position 6,101 of record SCHK01185297.1, on the reverse strand, counting down.
CGAATCAGCCTCCAGTAGCCCGAAATGCCTTGCGGATCTGACGACAGGCGCCGACCTTCCTTTAGCCGACGTGGAACATGCAGATAGCGCGAGGAAGAAGCCATGATGAGAAGGGAAGAGAGGAGACGATGCACCTGTCGAAGCTATGTAGGATAGCCTATGTTAAAAACAACAACAACAACAACAATCATTTTTCTTATTATTGTTATTATTATATATTTAAAAAAACAGAGAAGATTGAGAACGCTGAGAGACTAATAACCTACAAAACCTACAACACATTTGTTCACAGATAGTGAACAGTCAACACAGACTGTTTTGATGTGTTACTATTTAGCTAATTAAAAATGATCTGTTGTATATTTATTAAAAAACAGCAACAAGAAAGAAAACCATTAAATCCAGCAACTGTCCAGTTGATCAGAGGGTGGCAGTATAATGCAGTATTTCAAAGCCAAAGTGTATTTCAGTGCTACGTTAAAATGTGTAAAAATGTTGGCCTAACTCAATTAAATAGAAGGATATGTGCCAAAAACATACAGGAAGTAAAATAGTCTAAAGGAAACTGTAAGTAAAATAATGATTTTTGCCTTTAATACCATTCAAATATGAGTATGCAAAGATAGTTGACGCAAAAATAAAATTTCTGTCAATTTTCTCACAAGGTTGTTGCAAACCTGTATAAGTTTCTTTCTTCTGCTGAGCTTAAAAGAAGATATTTTGAAGAATGTTGGCAACCAAGCAGTTGATGGAAGCCACTGACTTCTATCTATAGTGGATACAAATAGTATGGAAGTCAAAGGCAAAACCTTACCAACATTCTGGTGTTAAACAGAAGAAAGAAGCTCATAGGTTTGGAACAAGTAAATCGTGACAGAAATTCTTTTTAAATACAGATATGCTAATGCTTTAAGCACAACAATCTGTTTAAAAAAAGTCTGTCAGTGTCTCTTGACTCATTTCTTCCGATGACTTGTAGCACAAAGAATGGAGAAAAACACAAGTCAGTGAAATTAGATACAAAAATACAGAATCATTCTGCAGTAATAGACAAAAACAACATGACAACTCTCACCTTTAGATCACAAACAGACCACCAGAAAGTGCTTTGTCCAAAAAACAAATGTTGCTCAGACTTTCACTTACTGACTCAGACATTTTTTAAAGTACAGTCATTGTCACAGTTTATACAGTTTGTAAAATGTGCTTTATCAGATGAGAATCTGTTTTGGTACACTCTATGATTTGCAGGCATTAAATGTCAGAAGTTTATATACTGAATACTGAATAAAATGTTGTCTGCAGATGTCTGAAACTGTGTAATGGTTTTCACAGTTGCTGATGTCGAGATTTTAAGATTTGCTAACTCAGTATGAATTATATTTCTGTTTTCTTGCCAAAATTTAAATAATTAAGTAATTAAACCATAGAATTTTCTGATTTTAAATGGTATTGAAGGGAAAATGTTATATAAATGTGAATTGAATATTAAAGATGGTTTCTGTTTCTTATAGAAAATACACATTAAATTCCCAAAATATTTTTACAAGTGAAATATTATAGGGCTATTATTTTGTTTCCGTTATTTTGTTAAAAGAAATCAAAAATTAATTAAAAAAAAAATCATGTGTTTAAACAATATGGTTAATGATATTATTTGAACATTTGTGCAAAAATATTCCACACAATGAAACATTTAGATTTAAAAAAACAAAAACTGACCCAGCAGCTACACACACTCACTCTCAAACTCTTTCTCACAGCTTCTCACTCAAAGTGCCATGAGATTGTCTATAAAAAAGGCCAGAGATCAGAGTTTTCATCCAAACCTCAGGTTAGCAGCGTTGTGGTGGGTCCTGGTGTTCAGTATCTCAGCAGGGGTTCTCTGCATTTCATATTCATTTTTTTCTGATTGAATCAAGCAAACAACCATCCATCCAAAACATCAAGGGATTTTTATGGTTATTAATGCAATATGCAATTGTTGGCCTTCTTTATCATGTGTAAATGCATTTCCTAATACATTTTTCTAAAGCAGCTACCTTAAGTTGGCAGATGAAGGCTGTTAACAGGACAACCTGTCATTCTTTAAAGGTGTTTCAGAAGTTTCCCTCAGAAGTTTCCCTCAGCTGCCAAAATTCTTACTGTTTTTTGTTGGTTTATGTATCACGGCACTGTAATGTGGAGCTTGCACGTATGACTTTTTTGTTTAACAAGCGATCTGCACTTACAGTGATGTTGTAAACATTCCCCACACACAAACTCTCCCACTACCCACAGTCATTACACACGTAAAACAAGCTCCACAAGGAAAGTATTTCAACCCACACTTTAGTTTTAGCCAAAAAAAAGAGGAATTTAAAGGAAAGCCATTCCCTCAGACTTGTAAAAATATTATTAGGTGACCTGAACTTCCCAAATATTCAAAGGTCACTGATGTGATGCTCTTTTTCTGGATGTTTATCAAAAATATAAAAAATTTAATTCGTACTGATTCATTTTGATTTTTTAAGTAAGAATCAACATGTTTTCAAATAGGATATATACCATAGTTTATTTGTCACAGACTCATACACGATCCACTTGGTGGTGCTGTAACCTCCACAGATGAATCTGAGTGATTGCACGAGAACGTATGTTTTGAAAGTTGTAAGAGAGAAAACTAGCCACCACCTCTCTGTAACCTCGTTCACCTTAAATGGCTGCATTCGTCTTGACATGTTTGTGATTTTGACGTTTGGTAGTTTACAATCGGATGCACGTCATAACAGGCGAAATCCGACCAGTACAGCTGACACACATCGACACACGTCAGCAAAGCGTGATTTGTACTTCTCACGCTGCCAAATTCTTCACGTCCCTCATCATAAAACGTCTCTAATAAGGTCTCTAATGAGATTCTGATCGAGCTGTTCACCCTCTGGCTCTGAATACAGTCTGGTTTTGACTAACTCTCTCATCAGTGAACTAAGTAAGATCCTGGTTCTGGTTTACTGTCTTGCACGAGGTGGCCAGCACACATGCCAGTATGAAAAGATTTATTGCTGATTATATTTTACTGACTGTTAAGCCAAGAATTATTTGAAGGTTTTTTTTAGTCTCAAATAATTCACGTCATTGTTTATCGCTGAATAAACTGCGTATTATTTGTAAATTACAAGCACAAAGCTTTCATCAGTCATACACAGGCACTGTATTTTATCTAAAGCAACTTACAATGCAATGAAGATATATATGTTCTTGGGAACTGAACCCATGACCTTGGCGTTGCTAACACCGTGCTCTACCAGCTGAGCTACAGCAATGAGAAGACACAGCACACCTTGTGTATGTACTTGATCTCCTCTCAGTGTGGTTCTTGTTACTTGGGTCCAGACCAAAGCACAGATGACTGATTCCTGGATGCGAGTGCTACAGCAGCCCGTGGGATCAGCTCTGGAATGCTGCCATCACTTGTGAAGAATCCAGAGTCATGTTTATGAGATTAAGTACCAAACTGCACTCCTGGCTCAGCGGATGACCCCAACATCCCACCTCGATATCTTTCATGAGGAACCAGATGGCATTTAGAAAGGCTGCGTGTATGTAAGTACACGTATGTACTGTATGTATGCTCATATGTGTGTATTTGCACGAAGGTGCACAACTAGAAGCAGCTGCTGGAGCCCCTTGCTTTCGGCCCACGGCTCTCGCCCCAAATCACCCTCCAGAGAGCACAGAAACATGGTACATCACATGCTGCTGACCGATCCAAACCAACTCCCGTGAGACACACAGCATCAGTTTGTCTTCGTATGTCAGGGCCAGCCGTTGTTGAAACTCCTCTGGCCCTGGATTTTGGTTAAATCAAAAAGTTCTGGGCAAAATATGCTGATAACATTTTGTAAAATATTTAAGGTAATGTAATTAAATATTATTATAGTGCAGTTACTTCTAGTCAGTGTTGATATTGTTAATTAGAGCTACTAAAATTACTTTCATCAATTGTAAAAAGCTGAAATAAAATAAAATGTAAATACTAAAGATTAAAAGTTGAAAGATGTTTTTAGGAAAGTTAGATTTGTTGACTTGCCATCTGTGCTGATAGCCTTGTAGGCAGTGTGTCGATACAGCGCCGTTGTGCTACATGCATTCGAGTTTAAATCCTGGCTCCAGGACTTTTCCCGATCCTGCCCCCCACGTCTCTCTCCCATTTCGCTTCCTGTCAACTCTAAATTGTCCTTTCATCGTAAATTAAAGAAAAAAAAAGATTTGTTGACTTGCAATAAAATTGAAATAAACTAACTGAAATAAAATTTATAGTGAAGTTTAAAGTTTAAGTACTAAAAATTACTAAAACTAAAACGGGATTACATTTTTTTTTATTTTTTTGTTGTTTAAAATGCCAAAGCATATATCAAAATCACTCAAATTAAAGTGAAAACTATTAAAAAAAAGTATTATTCAATTATTAAAATAAAAGCTAATTCAAAATATTAATAAATAGAATGAAATAATACTAAAATAATAGGTTCTTGTGTTTGAATTTGACAGTCTGTGCAGTAGTGTTGGTGATTTTCGGTGACCCTTTCTGCAGGTTACATCGCTATGCCAGTAGGTGACAGCAAGATTGTCTTTATGACATTCATGATTTAATTTAATTTAATTTTTATTTATTTTTTTTTTTTTCGACCAGTTTTTCATTACCAATTCATTCCGACACACTGATTCATTAATGTGTTTCTCAGAGACACGCAACAGTCAGTTCTTACTTGGCTTAGTTTGGAACAATTTTCATGGCTGGATCAAATATAGACTGATGTTGTGTCTAAAACGTTTGAATATAATATAATTTTCTTAATTTATACAGATTTACACAAGTTTCTCTGTTTGAAATTTATTTTACAGCATCTAAATAATAATTTACAGCATCTACCAGGCCATTGCACAATAGCACCTTCCCACAATTCCCTGTTTGATGTGAACTGTGTCAAGGATGGCTTGAAAAGCTTTCACTTTCACCCATTTAACGGTGCATGGATGCCTGCTGCTGCCAAAAGGCCACTAATACACTGCCAAGGCATTTAAACCGCAAAGTTAAACGAGTAACAGGGCTGTTGTATTTGAGAAGCACTGAACTCTCGCTGCGTTTCAAACACCGTGAGGTAAAAGTCTCTATGTGGCTTTGCCCTCCTCAGTTTGGAGTTTCTCTCTGTGAGCATAGCAGGAGAGTGTATTTACGCATCTGTGTTTGTGGGAGATTGCTCTGTGACAAAGTGTTCACACGCAACTCAACGGCCAGCTGCAAAAATTCTGCTTGTTTTCTCCACAGAGCTGTTTCTGACCAAGGAATCGAAATATTCCCCATAAATCACCTTTAACCATATCTGAGGACCAAAATCGAGGTCCAAAATGACTTCATTTATCTAAGCCTTTATCATTAGAGATCTGTAATTCATTTGCTAAATGAACAAAGAATTCACATGGTAGGTGTTATTTGTTTATACTAAGTGGGCGAGAGAGCAGATTTACAGCTGTGAATACAGGTGTGTTCTGTGAGGTCCATCAATAAATTGTCTCATGTGAAAAGGAAGAGTTAAAGCAAGATTGGTATGTTTATGTCAGGATATCTTTTGACAATAATTTACTATTTCACATTCGATCAAAACCATAGAACTGTAACCAAACTGGGAGTCAAATCTGTATACTGAAGGCAGTGTTCCACTAATCGATACAAAAGATTGTGTTACACTCTTAAAAATATAGATTACAAAACAGGGTTTTTGTAGCAGTGCCACAGAAGAAGTATTTTCGGTTCTCCAAAGAAACTTTTGGTAAACAGTTCTTAAAAGAACCATCCGAAGAACCTTTTGTGCAATGGAAAGTTTACATGGACTTAAAGGGGTAGTTCACCCAAAAATGAAAATTTGATGTTTATCAGCTTACCCCCAGGGCATCCAAGATGTAGGTGACTTTGTTTCTTCAGAAGTGAAACGAAGAACTACTAACTCCAACCGTTGCAGTCTGTCAGTCATATAATTGTCTAACAGGTAAAAAAACAATATAAATACAAAAAAACGCTCTTTCATGTCTTAGGACATCATTGTGTCGTCACGAGCCGC
>SCHK01185251.1:0-10399 GCA_004124795.1 Poropuntius huangchuchieni | reverse complement strand
CACACACACACACACACACACATACATACAACATACCATATATTTGTTTAAATATACATTTTTTTACATAAGTGATTACCTACCTCTATAAATCAAACATCCTACACAAACAAGCATGAAAAACAGAAAGGAATCATTCATTGTCCAACTGTGACAGCCGTCCGAGTCACATGACCACAGCCCTAGATCAGCGTGTTTTCCTGACACTGCTGCATTTGCATAAAGCCATCACCCCTGGCAATGCAGGACACAAATGTCGTCTAGACGTCCAGTCTCAGTCCACTAGAATGAGACACACGCGCATGGCTCTCAGTCGCGTTCCGTCTGGACCCTCAGCTGCTCCAGATGCATGATGGGATGGGTAGAGCAAGAGGGCCTGAAGATGATCACACGCGTGGAAATGGTCCCTGTGGGAGGGGACACAATTGTCACTGTATGTCTTAACTTTATGTATATGCCCCCTCTTGCAATTTGTACGCTGTAATTTGGGAGGGGGAGGTCAAAAAACAAATGTGGTCATTTGAGGTCATAAATTGTCTTTCTCAAATATACATTTCAAAACGTTTATATTATACAATTAATATATTTTACAATTATATCTTAGAATATAATAATATTAGAAGTTACATTTTGAGACATCTTGAAACATTTGCATTAAGAAGCTACATTGTCCAATAATATTATTGTGCAGTAATGTTAAAATTTTTAATATTTTAGCAGCTGCTTGTACTTGAATGTACTTTAAACATCTTGATGGTTGCTGCCTGGCAACTATAATGGGATATGGGTCAAAATGAAGAGGGTTACTAAGAAATCTAGCTCTCTTTGAATCGCTTTCATCATTTCATCAAACAATCTGGCTGCTGGTCACGCCTCTGGCCTTTCTCATCTCCAGCTCTGACTGATGATATCTCCATATCTGCATCACGGGTGAGTGACAGGCCTGTGTTATCTGAGTGTATGTGTGTGTCGTTTTGTGTGTGCATGTATCAGTAGTCACTGTTTCTATGATACTGGTTTTGTTTGGTTCATTCCACAATCCAAATATTCTTTATGTCAACAAACAGTTTAAAATAGTTTAAATTCAGATGGGTTCTGGAAGTAGAATTCCCATCCATTTCCATTGTGATTGTTATAGCAATTTTTAAAATGGTACAAAAAATATTTCGAAAAGGGTTTAATTGCTTTTTCTGTTTATCTATATACGTATCATACAGCTCTCTCTCTTTCTCTCTCTCTCTCCTTTTTTGTGTTGTGATTGATTAGCCTGGTTAGTTTGGTTTGTGGCTATAAAAAAAAAAAAATTGAAAAAAAATTATGACTAACGAGCAATTTTAAGTGTCAATTTTATATTAATTAAAGAAATGTATTATTATATTTGTAGTATTAAGATTAACAGTTTTTTCTATTTATCTTATCTTTCTTTTGTGTTTATTGAAACGTTATCATGAACATTTTTGTTCTATTTGGAGAAAATTGCATTATTTATTATTAAATGAATGTATTTATTTATTTATTTATAATATTCATTTTTTGGTGTGTTTATGTTATGTTTTGTTGCATACTGCATCAGGTAACAATTCTTTAAACATCATTAGCTCATGATTTACCAAGAGATTTACTTTCTTTTCATGATAAGTTTTAAAATATTTCAAAAATTGACTCATCACGTAATAACCGTGAAGCTATTTTAAACCTGGGCTCCAGCCATGTTCCATGCACTGGTCTAAACCCAGAGGTTCCTTCCATATGTGAACTCAAGCAGAGACACATCCTTCATCAGCTATTTCTGTAGCTGTCAAACAGGGGGAGGGTGTCCTGCCCGGAGTCTAGCCGTACACCCACTTTTTTATGGTCTCACAGAAAAAAAACTTGCATAAAAACAAATTAGCTTCGTCTATACACAGTTTGCAAATATGTGTGCAATCAGCCAGAAAATAGATGTCACTCCTGACCAAGGTCATGCTAGAGGAGTCCCAGCTCACTGAATCTCCTGGACTGATGTCTTACACATGCTGTGCCCTTCCAAGTATGCATGAGACTCTGACATAACCATGGACAGAGATGAAAATAAGTCCACCTAAGTGATACAATAGATCATTATAACGCTTCAGTTGACCCATTGTTCCTTTCTGGTGTCTTAAGAAAAATCCCACTGTGATGCAGAAAGACTAAAAGACTTTATCAATTCAGTATTCTTTTGAAAAGAATTAAGATTATCTGGATAAACAATACTCAGTTTTGAATAGGATATAAAAAAAATGCATATCCAATAGGATAAATGAGAATTTAATAACTGACAGGCATTAAGGAATAGGGATAAGTAATGCTGAATGATTCTTTACTTAATTTAGTTTTTTNGAATAGGGATAAGTAATGCTGAATGATTCTTTACTTAATTTTGTTTGCTAAGAATGTATAGCTTTTGGCGATATATTGTTTATTTATATATTTATTACAACAAAGATCTTTTGCTGCTATGTATCTTAAAACTATGAATGAATGAATGAATGAAGCATTGAATGATTAAAACTACACATTGTCATATGAACAAATAGTCTGTAACTACTGTGGCTGATTGTATGCTATTCTATTTTGAACTTAGACACTTACTTGAGTCTTGCTATCCTTAAGTACGTTTTAAATTAGTCAATAAATAAACAAATAAATTGTAATTGTTAAGAAAGTTAAACAAGAACAGTTTTAACCATTCCAAAAACCATTCCAACAAATTCAGTCAAATTGACCCCAATTCATATATATATATATATATATATATATATGTATATTTATATACTATTAATATGTGAGTAGGACTATAATGCTGTGTGTATGCTGTCGATAACAGCATAATATAAAATACTATATTCTGTTTATTGTGTGCCAACTTAAAGACAGACTGAAACTCATTTTGCCGTGGCATTGTTGCAAAAAACTTTTTCTGCACATTCCTGCTTTGATTCTTTAATGGAAGTGTATTGCAAAAATCTATGATGTTTTAGATGTTTAACTGGACAAAAAGACAGATTTTTTTTTTTGGACTTTCTCAATAGGACTGCCATCAAATATGTTTTTAGTGCAGTGTGAGTATTAGCGAAGGTTATAAATTTAGTTGACTGTTCAGAGAGCCACGCTTATGGGTCTATTTCTTATTTCCCTCTATGCAAAGCCAGAGGTGAGTGATGTATTTGTGAGGTTGGTTACATTACAGCGGGAATGGAGGTGTCAACGGGTGAAGGACAGAACCTTTAGTCTGGCTGTAATCGAATGCAGATGGGACTAAAATCATCGGAGCAGCAAATCATCACTCCAAAGAGCCAGATGCCCTCCCGCCACCTCCTCCTCCTCCTCCTCCTCTTCAACACTCTCATTGCACTATCTTACCACCCCAAGAGTTTTAAAACAGAGATGGCTGCCAGCACTTCTTTAACAGGTTAGGCTGAGAGAGAGCGCAACCCTATCACTCTCTCTGATAAAGCATCGATCCCAGCGCCAGAGTATTCACAAATCAATTGATGGGGATGAAATCTGCAGAGGTCAACGCTGTGATCTGAAGCGTGAGAGAAGGTGAGAATGAGATGGAGAGGTGGCAGATGAACATGACAAGGTGAGGTCAAGTAAAAAGATGGCATACTTTAAAAGATATCATCGCAGATTGTGGATGAATGCATTAAAGAGTAAAACATTCAGGGCTACAATAACTATTATCAGTTCTGAGGACCCATAAGGTGCTGGAAGGTGAACTTCACCTTTTTTTTTATCTTCCATTTTAAACAGTGTCGGCATGATCGCTTTGACAATGAGGCTGACACAAACAATGTAATTACCCATAAGGCCATGGATAAGCCTAGAAGGTTCTGAGAAATCACAGATATCTAAATCCTTCACTTAAGGCTCTATTCTGTCCTTCTATTCAGCTATAAAGTATTAGGTGGGGTTGCTGACCGAAGATTGAAAATTCTGTAATCATTTACTCACCCTCGTTTCATTTCCAAACCTTGATGGTTTTCATTTCTTCAGTGGAACACAAAAAGACATTTTAGACAGAACTATTGGCACCACTGACACCAAACTCTGGCACTGCACATCTTCTCATGGTATATCTCTATATATGTAGGCCGTTTTTTGGTAATTCCACCCAGCATGCATTCATTCATTTTGCCTATATTTCACACCCGTGACTATCCTAGGTGGGATTAATGACAACATTCTGCATGCAAACTCCCAGCAGACCAGGAATAGTACCTGGCCATAACACACAAGTGTTAGTTCAGCAAGAAAAGCAATCAAAATATCCTGCCTGGACTTTTCATCATCAGATTGCGTTGTCAAAGGAATGAATATAAATGTATAATGTAAAAAACAGATGCTTTGAAGGAATATGCAAAACTGTTTGGTACATTGACTCATCCTAAGTTGTTCCAACCCTGCATTATTTCTTTCAGAAAACACAAAAAGAGATATTAGGAAGTATTTTTTAACGCTGAATGTATGAACCCAAAAGATTTACATTTGAATTTCCTAAATTTGAAAGTTACTACAGAAATTCACTGATGTGCTTTCCTGGAGCTCATTTACAGTTACAACTTTAATGTATTTTGACATGATTGATCATGTGACGTTTGACAACCAGTGGTGTTTGCCCAAATACACTTTTTCAATTGGCTGTTGGATTATTGCAAAAAATAAGGTCAGCGACCAACAAGTTTATGATTCTTACATGTTTTGTTCAATAAATGAACATAACCTTTACAGATTTTGAAGTCTAAATCTCTGCTATAATGAAACTACACCACGGTTGCATGACTTCAACATCACCATCAGTAAATCTCTGGCAACACTTTCAGTCTTCTAAATGGTTTTTAAGAAAATTTGGGTTAGAATAGTTAGCAAAGGCCTGAGTATAACACAACGAGGCTGTGAAAGTGGACTGGTGAGTAGATGATGCCTCATGATGGCGTTTAATGTCCCTGACAACCTCTGCAGTCACATTTAGCCACTTGTAAGCAATGTCATATTTCTAAGACACATAAAGGCTTTAAAAAAACAAGGGCTATTTCTGATGTATTTTATGTTGTAGATTAAAATGTGAAAATGTCTTGAGCTTGTGTTAACCACAGACCTTGTAACAGCCATTTAACCAAAAGAAACCATTAAAAAAAAAGTATTGACTGGCAGACGGAACCAGAAGTTCAAAATGCTATGAATCACCATCTGAATCACCATCATTGTATGGAAAAAAGCAGGTTGAATATCCTAACGCCAGTTCATGTTTCATTTAAATGACACAAGTTTGAATTAATTGTTTAACTGATGAAAATAAAAGAGTGTACTTCTTCTCGGGTATGACTGAAACCTCAGAACAGTTATATGCTTTTTTAAATAATTTCTTCCATGCTGNGAATTAATTGTTTAACTGATGAAAATAAAAGAGTGTACTTCATCTCGGGTATGACTGAAACCTCAGAAAAGTTATATGCTTTTTTAAATAATTTCTTCCATGCTGCTCATTGCGTGTTAGTACTTACTTCTAAATCTGTTTTAGCAGACAGACAGCGATCTTTTCTCAATACGCCCACCAGGAAAATTCGACCAGGTACCAGCTCGTCATTGCAGACTTCCTTCAGGCTCTATGACTCACTGAACAAAGAGAAAAGATATCAGCTCTCAAAAGGAATGCATCAATACATTATCAAAAAGGCATAAGAGGCCATTTGTGGTCAGTTTCAACCTAGTTTATTCCTGTCTGCTCTTTACATCTGTCCAGTCCATTTCTCTCTGTATCTCCATCACAATAATGCCTCTCATCTCAACATTTCTGTGACACATGGCTTTAAAGCATATATACATGTTAGGTCATAAGGTAGGCCTGTGCCTAAGATTCACCAGAAGATCAGCAGAGATCAGCAAAGGCAGCCGCTAATGGGAAGCTGTGCAATATTTCCCCAGCGCACAGATTCCTGTCACATCCCCTCAGACGGGAGGTTCTCTGAGGTAAAAGGTGCAGCCCTGCAGAATGTCATTGAGATGTTTGCGGCCTGACATATGTGTTTTGGTTTTCCATCAAATGAAGGGAAAATGGCTCCCTGAGGAGGGTACAGTAAGGAAGGCTAATCTGAAAAAGAACGCCAAGCAAAACACAGGTTTTTGTGTTTAGGAGGAACAAAAGGCAAAAACATAAGTCAGGTCTATGCTGTCCAACAGGTTTTATAATTTGTCAAAAAGAAAAATTGGACTATTTTACAGAACAGCAAAAGAAAGTTGGGCAAAATGTTTAAGCTACTCTTGTTCCATATAATGTACGATAAGGGAATGTAGATTGCTACGCTAATTACTAGATGATTTATGGTCAGTAAGATTTTTTTTTTTAAAGGAAATTTATACTTTCGTTTAGCATGGATGCATTAAATTGATGGTATATAAAGGTGATGGTAAAAACATTTAGTGTTTTATTTCTGTTTCAAATAAATGCAGTTCTTTTAAGCTTTCTATCACCAAATAAAAAATGGTTTACACAAAAATATTAAGTAGTGCAATTGTTTTTAACACTGATAACAAAGAATATTTCAAATCAACAGCATATTAGAATGATTTCTAAAGGATCATGTGACACTGAAGACTTGAGTAATTATGCTGAAAATTTTTCTTTGCCATCAAAGGAATGAATAAAAATTTAAAATAGATTCAAATGGAAAACAGTTATTTTAAATTGTAATAATATGTCATAATATTACAGTTTTTTACTGTATTTTCGATCAAATTAATGCAGCCTTAGTGAGCATAAGAAATGTGTCACAATTGTGAACCAATGGTATTTGACATCAGTGACATCAAACAAAACATAATAAATAAATTCTGTCTGTCATTTACGGCTATCATGTCTTTGAAGTTTTATTGATTACTTTTATGTAGCCTGACAGTATAACAAATCTGCTTTCATTTTATGCTAAGGAGCAACTTGAACATTCTGACTAACATCTCCTTTTGTAGAAAACAGAAGAACATAACACAGGTTCAAAATGAATGAATGAATGAATGAATGAATGAGGCAATTCATCAGTGCATTTTCAAAGTAATGACTTTTTTCTCCACAGTAACATCCAGCTCTTTTTTCTTTTACATTAACACTCTCTTCACAAACATATATGCATGCACGCTTTGGAGAAAATGGTGTTATTTTCTCTTTTATTACAGGCTGACTTGAGGGCATCACACATTATGTCTTCCTCTCCCATTACAATGGGTTTAATATTCATCGTGCGGTGCCCCAGCCCCTTCCAGACTGGCCAGGTCTTCATCTGGCTTCTTTTTTCCCACTGATTCTCTCAGAATAAACCATTGCTTGCTTGAACTGTCCTGTCTGAATGGGATCTGAAACTATTATCGGAGTAGAGGAAATCAGATAGGTGTATTCAAAAGAGCTGAGAGCTGAAATCACACACATCATTATCATAATTACAGCCTGGAAGTCCATGCAGAGGTATTCAAAATGCAGCAGCCCCAACCCTTTAAATGTAAAACCTGAGAATGGAAAACTGGCCTGATTGCTTTGAACAGAGTTCACGGCCCTCCAGTGCAGAGCTGTGTACTACTCGTGGGTGGTGAGCCATGTTTCTCTAGCTCTCGACTTGAACTTGAACCCAGAAGCCCTAACACTGATTGAAGCTGGGAGAGCTCCCCCTGGGACTGCAGCAAAGCTAATACAGACAACAGCCACACCATCATGATGTTCTGCTTCTCCATCTCTCCCCCCACCGCGCTCCAATTGCAAAGAACCGGTTTGCGTCGGTGAGCTGTTTGTGTAGTATAGCATGTCCTTGGAAGATCAAAATAACATCTTGAAGTTCATGTAAGCTGGTGAATGATTTATTCATGAGCGTAAATGAAGATGCACCTTCTGAAAACATAGTGGTTAATATACACTTGACTTAACGGACAGGCTTTGAGTATTTCAGTTCATCTCAAATCAGTCCATTTCAGTCCATTGCTTACTGTCATTTTTATTTCACAACAATCTGAATGCAGTCGTGACATTCTTACAGGTTCCAAAAGGGATTTTCAAAGCAATGCTACAAAAGAACCATTTTGATTCCACAAAGTACCTTTCTGTGAACCTATTTTCTTGGTTTGAGGAACATTTTAAAAACCACTATATATAAACAAGCTTTTGATCAATGGAAAGTTTCCACTGATGTTTCTTCACGGAACCAAGACATTAAATAAACTTTATTTTTAAGAGTGTGGCAACTCAGAAGCCAATTTTATTGCTCAGAGTCTAATCTTTCAAAGCTCATGGAAATCTCAGTTATGTTTATTGTAGGTTTTCTTCTAAAATGTGGAGAAATAGTCCGTTTTTGGACACAGCAAGAGTATTGTGCTTTAAGATGAATGCAGAAATATTAACTTAGATCAGGAAAGTTTCCATTTACCCTTTTGCTTTTTCATTGCTGTCTAGGAGATACAGCAAACAAATGTCATGATTAATTCAATCTTACTTGCCGTTTCTTTGTAATTGTTTGTACACCAATTTTTTCTTGAAGCACTCATTCTCATTTTACGTTTTTCTATGATCTTCTTACGCACCATTGGTGGTTAGGTTTCCAGGCAAATCACATGATATGAATTTATATGAAATTACCAGTTCATAAAATAGTTTTCTCATGAGATCAGGTTGATTGTGCCAGTAACATTAATGCATGGCTAGAAAACACAGTTTCAAGAAAGGTGCGAGCTGTGAAACACCAAAAGATCATCTTACGTTGTATCAGTTTGTTTTGAAGCCTCTTTGTGTCGTCCCCAGCGCCGAGCCCCAAACCACATGAAAAATGACACAAGCCGTTTCATTATTACAGATACCATGCAAATAAATATGCATTTTGAGGAGTGGCCTAATGCCACGACACTGGGCCCTCATGCATATTTAAATAGCTCCAACCCTGTGTCTGGCCAGCAAGCAATTTCCCGCTCCACTCCGTATGGCCCAACCCCCGCCCGGCCTCAATGGCATGCATATGTATGAAGCGCTGTTTCATATGTATCAGGTCCATCATTTTCTCCTGTTTCACTGAGGGGCGATGACACGCATGGCATCAAGAGGGATGACCCTCGCAGGGGGCCAGACGGTCTCACAGGAATAGACTAGAGCCAAAACAAACTGCAGTCTCCCATCATGCTTTGTAAGGGAAGGAGTAGCGGACAGGGAGATGAATAATCCAGATACACAGTCTGCCACTGATGGCCTCTCAGGCCTTACATGGATATCTGCTCCAGGTAAAGTTTAGATGCTGATTGTTTCAGACTGTTGTAAACACTGTTGACTACAGTAAACCAGACATGAGAGAAGCTTCAACCATATAAAATGGCAAAAATCATACTATGGAATTCAGTGGCTACCGGGAACTGCTTGTTTCCCAACATTCTTCAAAATATCTTCTTTTGTGCTCAGCAGAGGAAAGAAACTCATACAGGTGACATGAACATGACGGTCAGTAAATGATGACAGAATTCACATTTTTGGATGAACTTTAACTTTAAGGGCTTGACAAGGTGGACTCCGACCCAACACTAATATATGGCAGTTACAAATAAAACAGACTTTGTTACCATTGTGAAATCATAGTAAATTAGCATTAAAATAAATAGACAGACAATCTAATAAGAGATAGAATAAAAGATCAAATAATTAATGAATGAATAGAAATCAATACAGCCTTCTGAAAATATTTTGCATGAAGCCCCACTTCACGCAACCAGCTACAACCTTTACAAATAAGCTAATCATCGGAAATTAGCATCAATCTGACAGGCACTGCACTCTTAGCCATGACACCAGTGTAGAAACACTTGGCATTTTGACTATGGTCATTTATTATAGAAGATGAGAAGGAGATTCTCTCAGACTGGTTCCTTCCTAATGGCAGTGGTCCATATTAACACATATGTCTAACTCATGTTTGATAATTGCTAGCATGTGCTAATTAGCCCCAAAGCTGCTGAGGAGGTCGCTGATACCAAAGAGAGACATAGCAGGAGGGAGAGAATTTGGGAAAATTCCAAATGCCTATTTTTTTTTTTTTTTTTTTTTTTTTTGTGTGCACTGAGTTGTTTCAAACTAAATCCTTAATGAAACCTATTTCTAAATACTGTTTAAATTGCACATTTAGTAATAAATGTTAAATAAAAAATTAAACAAGATAATAATAATTATTAACAATATTAATAATAATAATAAAATTAGCCTAATGCTACATTTTTGATAAAAACAGTAATAGGGTTGCACACAAAATATGTGTCATTTAAATCAGGTAAACAGCTTTAAAACAGGTAAACAGAAATGAAAAAGATTGTCAAATGTATTATTTTTAAATAAAATATTCTGATTTAAATGTTTGGATACAGT
>SCHK01184705.1:0-14980 GCA_004124795.1 Poropuntius huangchuchieni | reverse complement strand
TATATATATATATATATATATATATATATATAGTTGCCATGACTTTAAATCTGCCATCATTGATCATTGTAACAATTATTTTACTATTTAAATCAAGTAACTCCATTCAAAACCAAGAACGACAACAATATTAGTGTTTACATACTGTTCTGTGATTATTATGTGATATAAGTTATGTGATCTGCAGCTTTGTATGTGCAAGCTCTTTCAAGTCTTGATTCTGATTGGTTGTCAATGTTTTTATCGTTCACCAGCTGAAAAAAAAGTTCAGTTGAAAGTGATCGCAAAGGTATTTTTCCATTATCGTTATAGTTGTAGCATGGACTTCCCAATTCTCATAGAATTAGAATGATTAATCAATCTTTATATTTATAGTTACCATTACAGTTATTCTCCTTGTTGTTTGAACTGAATAAATTTGCCTCATCTGCCATTCTTGTTCATTTAACTTAAAAATGTTGCATTGAGGTGCATTAAATGTTTCTAGATTGTAATTGGTTGTGAAAAGCATACTTAGCATAATTAGGTAAATCTCTGCACATTTTTTCCAGCATCATTTACTTTATCTAATAATGTTATTTTATATTGTAGCAGCACTAAATGGAATTGCAAAACGAATGAATTTTCCCAAATAGATGTCCCAATCACTTGTTAGTATGCAAATATAGCCCCGCCCCAAACTCACACCATTGGTCAAGCCAGAAGTTGACATGTTGGACTTCTAAAACAAACAACAGCATATTAAAAACAACACAGAAGCACAATTGACACAACTAAGGTCCTAAATCAAGCTGTTCACATTAGGCTGGGACAGGAAAACATTATTTACACTTTAAAAAATGACTTTTAAGCAATAAGCTTTTAGTAGTAAGTCTAAAGCCTGTTTGCAAAGAAAAAGGCACTAGCCCTCATCCTATGAATTAATTTAACGCACCTAGCTAACAACTAGGTGTGCATGTCTAAAGCTAATTTTCCAGCTGGTGCAACTCAATCTAATTTGTCTTCTCTACTGCCTCAATCAGGTTTGTCTCGAAAAACACAACTCTATCAAAAAAAACAAACTGCACATGCCCTCTGGGGATGCAAGTAATGCCCTGGCTTGTAGACTGTGCAGTACCTCTGAAACTTGATGGATTTCATGACCTCCCGAGTCGAGAAGAGGGGTTAAACAGCTTTCTCCTCAGTCACCAGGTGTTCGCGCAGGCCGGTCGGGCTGCATGTACACAGCCAGGCTGTCGAGGAAGAGTGATCGGCTAATTAGCCTGTCTGCATGTGGCCAATTGTCGCACACCTGACTGGCTTATGACGTACCTCACAGTGCTGGCCTTTGGCCAAAGCTGTGTGGGAATCGGTTTACTCTGTAACCTGTGTGTGGTGGGATGTGATTTGTGCTGTGTGTACTGTATATGTATGTGTATGTTAGTCGACCAACAACATTTCTCTTGGTATGGGTTAAATACAAATGTCTATTGCCAATATTTAAATGAACAGTTCATAGTTTATTTACCTTCTGAACAACACAAAAGAAGAAATGTAGAAAATATTATACACTTATTGTGTATATTATACTTATATAAATAATATATCAATTTAAATTTAATTTAAGCAGTAAACCTTTCTTTCATGTCTATGGAAAAAAAAAAGCCACATGGGTTTGGAACAACATGACTGTGAGAATTATGAATTATTCTTTAAATTTTAAGTAAATGTATTGCAATGCACAAAGAAACAATCCTCAGTTACACCTTGTGCACCCGCTGAGCTAAAAATGCTCTGCAGAATAAGAATAATTTTTCACAACTGCTGGTAGTGGGTTTAAATGAACAAGACAGCTTGAATGCCATATGCGTCTGACCATGAACTCAACAAACAGATGAATTAATTATGGCAGGCACAGTGTGAACTGAACCGTTAACGACAAAACAGACAGATGAAACAGTCACTAACTTCTGTCACTGCTTGATGAACATTCCTCCATGGGAATTTTGTGCGAAATAACAAGGATTTGTGGGACCCTCTTTGTCTCATCAGTTTCAGATTCTCAAGACAACATAGTAATATCAAAGACATCAATAATGCCTGAAGAAAACTATCCATTAGCATTCACATTCATCACTATGGCAGTTGTTCAACTGGCACAGAACCCCTTTAAAGGGATAGTTCACACAAAAATGACAATTTGCTGGAAATTTATCTCAGGCCATCCAAGATGTAGATGAGTTACTTTAAATCTAACCCTAACATCATAATAATGATAAATGATGGATTTGTTTCTTAAGAACATACAGCTTTTCATCTCACAAGATGTTAATTGATGGACTGGAGTGGTGTGGATTATTGTGATTTTTTTAAATCAGCTGTTCGGACTCTTATTCTGACAGCAACCATTCATCTACATCTTGGATGGCCTGACAGTGAGTACATTTTCACCAAGTTTTCATTTTTGGATTAATTAATCCTGACGTTTATGACATTTAATCTTCCATCTTTGCACATAGGAACCACTGAAATTTTGTGAAACTGTGAAGTCTCACATTTTAAGAAGCACCAGAAAGAACTGCGCAATGAAAAAAGACCAACTGCAACAAACATCATATTTGTTCCTTGCAAAAAAAAAAAAAAAAAAAAATCCATGTCTAATTTTGAATGACCGTCAATGTATGGTCAAGATGATTTTTAGAACCTGATAGTTTAGTTTGATCTGGATCAAACCCTGAGCACTTGAATATGCAGCTAAAGTTTAAGTAAAATTGCTTTCTTTTTTCATTCTTTTAAAGATGCAGAGTGTGCCCTAAAAGATATGATTTAGAAGATCAAAGTATAATAGCCGGCTGCCTTGCATGTGTAATTATATGACTCATTTAAGCATTAAATAATCAAGAAAATGTTACAGGCTTGTTATCTCATTGGGTGGAGTCAAGAGCTCTCAGCCTCTGTGATAAATCTTATATACGCTCGAGGAGCTCCGAGTCTGGGGCTTCAGGGCTCTATCACAGATAAAGTCAGTTTCAATAAAACATATTTCAATCATGATGCACAAAGAAAATGAACAAGTGACTTTTCCAAAGCCCAAATGTTGTTTTATCACTGAGTATTCATGTAAAATGACATTTTTACAACCATCAAGGCCTTTAAAATTCAAGGCAAAATGTTATTACATCTGTATTCAAGCTTATTTCATAATCTTTTAAAGACTCAGCACAGCGACAGCAACAAAATAGTCAAACTCTATTCAGTGTTACGAAGGTTACTGGAGATGCGTTCATGGAAAACCCAAATGACAAGTCTCTGAAAGGACAAAAACAAAGTCTTACAGACAGTCACTAACAAAGACAGACAAGAGAGAGCAATATCCAGCACTGTAGTACTGTGGGTACAAATGGGTATGTTGCACATAGATTTGAATATTAAACTAACACAGCCAAACACAGCCCACATTTCTGTATATTATTTGATTTGAAGCTATAGGATACAAAAGAGAACATCTAGATATTGACTTCACAACAGTCGACTACACAAGTGTCACAAAGCACAAAATCGCACAGCCTCAAATAAGCATTCTAGCTATTCATGTGGCAGTTTGTTTTGTAGCTGGTGTTCTCCTGTGAAGATACTAGCAGCATGTGGCTGTTGTAATAGGATTACACTGACATAAAGCTGAATGATGTCATATCAGTGACAGTATGAGAGCATAATGGCATCATCAGCACAGGCTCTGCAGCTAAAAGACATATAGTAGAGGCTTGTATATCTATATATTAATAATTCATCATAAATATATCAAAATGAATATCAATTTGTCTGTGCATTCGGATATAATACCTTGATTTTTTCCTTTTAAAGCAAAAAAAAAACAATGTATAACTATGTATGTGCATATATATATGTATAACATTGCACTGCACAGACTTTTGTCAAATCAAATGCTGTACAATGAGAATATCCCTTCCCCTCATGCTATCAGCTACAAGCATATGATTACAAAGAGTTAAACTTAGTCTGAAAATACAGATTGCTTTGACTGACTGACAAACATCCAGACTTTTAATTATACATCTGATGCATTTGTTTTGGATGTAATAAACCCACACATTTGCAAAACTTGTTGTGACATCCAAATACAATCTATTATCTGTCATGTTGCCAATAATTCAAACTATTGGCAAGAGAAGCTTGTTTTTTTTTAAACAGGAAAGGCATGGCGTGATTTGAGTCCAGCACAGCTTTGTTTTGAATCAAGAATGACGCAAAACATTAAAATGGGTTGACTGAAAAGTTAACAATGGCATCATGCATCTACAACAAGGATGAGTTGTTTTCTTCAAGAATTTCCAAATACAATCAAACCATAAATCAGACTTTTACTTTCACTCTTTTGTAAAATTTTTAGTCAGCTAAATTAATCACCGAGTATGTAAAAGCACACTGAAATCTACAGCAAGGATAAACTTCTAAACTGCCTTCAAGAACTTGAAAATAAAATCAAACTACCTGTAAAAAAAAAAATCGGTAAAATTTATGGTAAAAAAAAAAATGGCAGCTGTGGTTGCTGGAATTCTACCGTAAAAAATACGGTAACAACATTTAGACATTTATGATTTTAACTTAAATTTAGAGTTAAATACCGTAATTTCATTACCTGATATAATATTAATATACAATCTGTTTTGTATATTTGAAATACACTGATAACCACAAAATGCAGGTGGTGATGAGAAAGTCACGTGACGAAGTCCATCACAAGCAGCTTTTAAATAGTAACATATATAGAAGGTGAACGGTGTCGTTCACAAACACTAAACACCATCATGGTAAGACTCATTAAACTGAAATATGCAATAAACATTAATTTATCAACATTAGATGTAACATACAACCCTAATAAACATAACTGACAAGAAAAAACTAAGAAGAAACATAGTTATTATAAAGAAATACATCAAATTCAAACAAAAGTTGAAATGCAATGCAGGGAATTCTGGGAACGTCAATTTACTGTAAATTTTACAGGAACTTACCGTTAACAATTGAACAGGTTTTTACTGTAGCATTTTCACAGTTTTTTCAGTTAAAATCACGGTCATTTTTTACAGTGTATGAACTAGACTTTAACATTCACTCTTTTGCTAGATTTTTGGTCAGCTACTTTAAATGCTGATTATTGGCTATTATGATTTTAGTATAGAAAAGCACAAACAAGTCATTAGCATAGACAACATGCTATCTTTGTCTCAAAGCTATGCGTAACAGAAGGTTTGGCACCACTAGGTGAGAATGAAAGATGTAGTGTGGATTGTACTAAATCATAAACATTTAAATGTGAGACTTGCACATATATTCCCTCACGTAGTCTTTTGCCAGAACTGTTTTAATAATGAAAAGACTGAATGTTTCATTTCAACCGGAGATGCCAGGTGACTGTAGGAGCAGAAAACTGGATTAACTTGCACTGTAAACTGTGATTTTCCATTGAAAATCCTATGTAATTTGTAATCTGCATGTATGAATCTGGCCCTAAAACAATGTTAAAATAAAAGCAGAATATACAGACAACACTGTATCTCAACTGTGGCAGGTGTTGTAAATCTCACAGGCTTGCGATTCAGAAGAACCTGGAGGCTAAATGTCAGCATCATCAGTGAGGAAGAACCAGAGAAGATAAGAAGAAACACATAAAAACACACAGAAGCGTGTCATTAAATGTAAATCTCAAAACAATTGCTTACAACTGCTCTTTGCCTCTCTGGTGCTCCCTGTTGAAATGCTACATGGACGTTCTTTCTGTGTAACGTCACACTTACGCTTTTTATGCTTTGTTATGCCATAAGCATTTCCACAATAATCACACTGCAGTCCTGACCTTTCTCTCTCTAAAGATTAAATGGTCTGAGGGAGGATGTTGTGGGGAAATTAGAACACAATGCAAGTTGAAAAAGTCAAGGGAAAATGGCTATTTCCTCTTAAAAGCTGCTGAATAAAAGTTCTGGGCTTAGACTTGAGACTAGAAAAGGATATACTGTTGATATATGCTGTATATACAGTACTTTGTATGTATAATTTTGCTGGCGATTTAAATTTGACAAATACATGATATATGACTTTTAAATATAAGTATATAACAATATTTTGTAGCAATAAGATATTGCAATGTACTGTACTGCAATATCAGATTCCATCAACAGTGTAAAGTGTTCAATTGTCTACTAACTATCAGTTCAGACAGGGAAGGCAATACTCATTTCATCTGATTTTTATCTGATTACTCAGCTTGTGTACTCTCTCTCTCTCTGTTTATCACATGGCTTTGTATATTAATTATTATATCATTTGTGGAAAAGCAAGTAATGTATCAGACCACTGCAAGCAAAAAAAATTGGCTTGCAGCTGGATGTGAACAGGAATATTTTTTGTTTGTGAAGATAAAATTCTCAATTTCATGTGAATTGTACTGTTTAGTGAGGCATACTCAATATAAAAAAGGGAAACTGAAAGATCAATACAGGCTTATGAAATATCTGATGGAGAGTTCAAAACTCATTTTCTGTACTTGACTGCCTCTACTACTGCTTCTTCTGCTTTCTACTATACACATATACAGATATTACAAACAAATATAAAATAAACATTTTAAAGTATCAGAAGTTCTCTGCTGTTGGTTATGGTCACATGACATACACGTAAACAAATAAAATATTTAATTTGTTTCAGTGATTTATTTTGATTCATTTTAAAATGACTGAATTTAATTGAACATTTTTAATGATTTAATTAATTATTAGCTTTTCTGGCAGTACCTTCACAAACCCAGTCTGGAAAACACTGACGTTATATAATGTTTAATGCACTTCATGATGTTGATAACAACAAATGGAATATATTTTCTTACTCTCTGTATTTTTATATCAATACGGCACAAGATTATCCTATTTAAATCAATGTGAAAAACAAGACAGGTCAAAAGTAACTAAGTATCTAAAATGTTATTAATTTCGTTATTCACACTGCATGCGACCCTTCTCCTTCACAGATAAACAGTAGCCAAATAAACATGAATAAAGTGAATCGCCTTCATATTTCTCGCCACTTAAGGTGTCAAAATAAAATAAAAGGCTCTCGGAAAGGGATTCACACATGTGAGCCACCAATCCCACCTCTGCAGTTGTAAGACGGCTTTTACAGAACAGCACTAATGGCGATGAAACGGAAGGCTGTGCGTCACACGCTTTCAAGGACGGATGGCACCTTGGATCAACGACAGTATTTTACAGCACCATGAACCCTGAGTGTATGCATGGGAGGGGGGTCTCTGAGTGATCTCTATTCCTCATAAAGCCAAGAGAACACTGGAAGTGTTCCCGCTCATTATTTCAAGTCCATTTCGACACCTCCACACAGTCTGAGAAGTCTTTCAGTACATGGGGCGCTGCAAATGAATTGGGGTTGTAGCTTATTTGTTCCTGAGCAAGCTGTTCTCTGGATTACCTCTAGTGCTATGTGATATGCCACGCAAAAGTGCATGCTGGGAGCTCACAATAACCTATTCAGCGCACAACTCGGAGGCATTATTACAATTATCCTGCTACAATGTTGTTTTTGACTTTAAATGAATGACTTTGTGTGCCTAAAAGACAAGCATCGCACAAATAACAGAAAATTAGCATAGCGACTGCTGTCATCCCAAACAAATAAACAACATTGAAAAGATGCTGTTGAGTAGGGGTGAAAGTTGCACGTAAAGTAACAATGCTGTTTTTTGGGTTAGTCACGCAACCCATTGTCCCTTAAGGGAAGCTACAGCGCAAATCCTTAGCGTACGTTCCTGTCGCATCCGTTAAGCGATAAGCTATCGTCAAACGCACGAATAGATTGTGTAAGCCTGGCTATCCATGTATGAAATGCGGCAGCCCACACACTGACATGAGAGATGTTTTGAAACGCACAGGAAATATGACGGCAGCGACGAATCGGGTTAGCATTGGTGGGCCGCTAACGATGCTAGCCGCTTCAGGCGCTATTCTTCCTGCATCAACAGGGTTGGAAATACGGACGGAGCTGATTGCCGCCCGCTGACTGTGCTGACACTGTGTTCTTATTGTGAACTAATAGCGAGACACCCACTCGTTCCTCACTGTTGTCAAGGAGCCCAGCAGCAGATTCAATAAAGCATCTATCAGCCAAGCCTCTCCGCTGAGCTAAAGGGATGAGAAGTGCTACACAAGCGCCTGTATTTCCAGGGAAAATCAGCGCCTTGGCAAGTCCACGGTCAGGGATTACGTGATGGGCCTGCAGTGAATCAGAAAAAAAAATGTCCCTGTATTTGAAAGGAGAGAGGGCTGCTGTAAAGCAGTCATATTTTTCATGATAGAAAAGAAACCAGTTCCATTTTCTCACAAGAAAGCTTTGAAAAAACATAATCCATTGAATTAACACCACAATAGATAGCATAATGCTAACTATTTTAAAAATAATTTTTGCAAAATTGAAAATTATTGAATGAACTGTTAAATAAGACCAAAAAAGAAACGTAAGTGTCATACAGATTTGTTCATTTTAGGCCAGATATACTAAACAGGGCAAATTAGCATTAGAGCGCAATTCCATAAAAGTGACGATGGGAGGGTAAAATTCTTCAAGTGATTTACTGACTATGCGAACACAGACACTGCCAGATAATTTCCATAATGACCAGCGCAATCTACAAAGAGCAGAGCTAATTACCACCTGCTTTAAGACATACTTTTATCAGGTGTTAAAAAATGGCGCACATACCAGTAATTTGAAGAAGTAAATCTCACTAATCGTTAGTAAATTGTTAGTACTGTAAATCTCATTGAGTGATTCAATTTAATAATCTCCTCCCATAAATTTTGTGTCTGAATGGGAAACTCCTACAAATGCGTATTCAGTAAGATCAGACACCAAAATAACTGTGTCCACGCCTTTTCAACGCAAATTCTTCACTGCGCGTCTTTAGTAAAACCTGACAGTACTATTTTAACACCAAAATATGGTTTGCCGTTAGTAAATCTGGCCCAAAATCTGGATGGTTATTTGCATGTAGAAATACAGACTGTTTAATAATACAGATTATTAAGAAATACATACACACTACTGTTTAAGAGTTTGGGGCCTATAAAATAAAATAAATGCTTTTGTTCAGCAAGGATAAATTAAATTGGTCAAAAGTGACAGTAAAGACATTTATGATATTACCCCAAAAAATAAAAAATAAATACAGTAAATGCTGTTCTTTTGAATTTTCTATTAATCAAATAATCCTAAAATAAATGTATCACTGTTTCCACAAACATTGATAATGTTTATTGCGCACCAAATCAGCATATTAGAAGGATTTCTAAATAATCATGTTACACTGAAGACACAGGAATAGATTACATTGTAAAATATATACAATATTTCACAATACTACTGTTTTACTGCATTTTAAACAGTCAGATATATGCATATCCGATATTTATTTGTATTTGTGTGTATGAAAACAATATATTATTTTAATATTATATGACTTACATTATATAAAATAATTGTAAACTTATATACTCCAATATAAACAATGCATCTCATCCTTATGACTCTGAACAAGAAATGAACTAAATAAAGCCATACTTTTATTTTACAGTCCCACTCCGATAGGCTTACAAACACACACTGCTCTGATGAAATTATAACTGTCTCCCTTGCTAATCTGCTTTTGATATATACCCCCATCTGTGAACCTGCTCAGACCTTTAATGCTGTATGAGGCCGCAGGAAATGAGTCCACCATTAAACAGTAAATTTACCCTGAATGGCAAGCTGGCGGATGAGAGCCCGGCAACCTGTGACTGAGCATCAATTCATACAACTGACACGCATACATACACACTCAAACGGACACGTGCTCTCAATCACATAGTACAACACAACCAAAACAATGAGTGTGTAAAAAGTGCTGATGTTCTTTGACGCAGTCACGTTGTGGACGCTGCCTAACCAAAAACACAAACACACATTACATGCTAAAGGAAATTCTCACCATATCCAGGAATGCCTTCGGAGAGGAAGGCTGCTCAAGCGTATCATTCTCTCCTCTCGAACCCTGTGATTGCGGCTGGACTTCATTGAACGACAGATTTTCAAGAGTTTCTCAACAAGCTCTTCATGAATTCTTCTCATTGAGAGAAAAGACTATGTGACTACTGTGGATTTAAGTGGTGTCTGTATCCACAATGTCTTCTTAGCGCCATCGTGCCATGTGGAGTCTGGTTTGGTTAATCCACTGCTACTTTGCCATAGTTTAATGATGATAAAGAAACAAATTCCCTCTAAAATTTACAGTGGGTTCCATAACATCTAAATGCAGCAGCCTATGACAGAGCGTTCCGAGTTGTTCCTGTCCCAGCTGACGTTCATTGTGTTTATATGGAAAACGCTTGACCACATTCCTCCTTCCTATCCACATGACGATATCAAATCTTTGTTTTTTCCTGTTGCCAGTGATATATTTCCTCTCACATCACAAAAGGCAGGGTTCAGCAAGTCTATACTGCCCTAAATTCTTCAGTGTTTCAATCACTTCAGCTTTATCCACCTTTTTCCTGAACATTAAAGTCTGTTTTTGAATTCCTGATGTTTTATGTCAGTGATTCATGTACCTCAGGGGTACTTCTTAGAAGTAAGGGCAATTTCTACACACTTTAAATAGCAGGTTTCTAAAAGTGCAGTGATGCCATAGAAGAAACTTTCAACGAGCAGTTCCAAAAAGAACAATATTTCTTAGAATCTAAAGAACCATTGATGTTAAAGGTTCTTCATGGATGCCAATAAGGAACCTTAATTTTAAAGAGAGTATGGTGAATTTTCTTTGTTAATCCTATAAAACAGAGATTATTAAAGGAACAACTCACCCGAAAATGAAAATTGTGTCATCATTGTAATCAAACATTCCAAACCTGTATGACTTGCTTTTAAAAAGATATTTCAAAAGAAGTCTGTGCTTTTCGATCCATAAAATTAAAGTCAGTGGGGTACTATGTTGTTTTAGACCCCACTGACACTCAAAATATCTTACCGCAGAAGAAAATCAGGTTTTGCAATGACATTAGTGTGAGTAAATGGGTGAACCATTTCTTTAAAAAAAAAAAAAAAAAAGAAAAAGGTCATGGCACTCAACAGATTAAAAAAAAAAAAAAGTATTTCATACACTGTAGATACCCCCTCACTTTCAAACGATCTGCTCATATATTTAGGAATATTTTTGTTTTGTAACTGCATTATAAATCATTTTCTTATCTGGTTTTCATTGCGGAGGCAATGTCTCCCTTGAACAAAACATCCCTGGTGTATGAGTGTGTGTTTGTGTGGGAGGAAAACACATTGCAAGCCTGGGTGAGACTACTGTTCCTGTGCAGATCTACTTCCCTGTCGGTATGTGGTCATCCTCTTCGACCCCATAACGAGAGCCCCTGCTGCCCTCTTCGTTCCAGTAGCTAAAGCGTATCGATTCTGTTAGTGCAAGCTGCACCCGTTAGCTTTTTAACACAACAAATGACGCCTCAAACTGAGAGGGAAAGAGAGAAGACCTCGGGATGCTGCACTGGGGTATGGTGACAAGACAGTTGGACGCTCATAAGTTGATTTGTGATTTGATTTCTCTCTCTTTATCATATACCCACACAGACACAGACAATATCAGCCATCTTGCCAGCCCTATTTCATTCCATTTTTATATAATGGCATCAAAAATTTTAATATAAAAATATCACAAAAATTGGCATCTGCCAAAAAAATTATGCTAGGTATTTTGGAGTCTGTAAGATTTTTAGAAATGTTTTTGAAGGAAGTCTCATATCAACATGTCATTTATTCCTGTGATGGCAAAGCTGAATTTTCAGCATCATTAATCCAGTCTTCAGCATTACATGATAATTATTCTAATATGCTGATTTGGTGCTCAAGTAATATTTCTTATTATTATCAATATTAAAAACAGTTGTGCTGCTTAATATTTGTGTGGAAACTGATACATTTTTATTGATCCTTAAATGACTAGAAAGATCAAAAGACAGTATTTATTTGAGAATAGAATTTTTTGTACCGATGTACTGTAAAAGTCTTTACCTTCAATTTTGATCAACGTAATATATACTGAATATTAAAGTATCAATTTGTCAACAAAATTTTTTTTTAGGTGTTCCATATCAATGGTTCTAATGGATTCGGTTTGATAACACGCGATCGAAAAAAGCAATCTGTCAACATCAGTTAAAACTGACAGAAAACAGGCATAGAAGAGAATTTTAAAAAGTCTCCTGGGAGTAGATTAGCATACAGAATAGAAGACACAGTTTCTTTCTTTGTGAAAGAAAGTTTCAATTATATTTAGCAGTGTAACTCTTTGAGTCTTGTCACAAAATAGCTCATTTGCTATTGTACAATAAAGGCATTGTAGAATTTAAGCACAAAAAACCTACCTACACACTTTTTAACACAGTTGTTCTCAACTGATTTAACATTGGACATCAAGTGGCTATTGTTCAATGTACAAAAGCAAACAACAAACGTCCTTAGAAACATAAGCAACTTCTGAACAGCAACATAAACTTCTGAATTGGAAATCTGACAATCTTGCAAATGCATAAACAATAGCCAAAGTGTGATTTAACAGTCTAACATACTTAAACAAACTTAATGCTCCTGAATATACTAAATGCACAGCATATTACATAAATACTGTATATCAATGATGTGTTTATGGAAGCCTTTGCTCTTTGCATAATTCATCACAAATCACAAGTTGGTAGGCACAAACATTTACATCTTTATTAGCTTATTTATTGTTTTCTCCTATTTATACATTGCTGTATAATATTGTTAGTTTCATAATTTTTTCTCCAGCTGTTAACGTCCCTATCATTATAGACTTACACCCATTATCAGATCACAACCCACCACTGCTTTAGCTACTGTCTGCCATAATACATCTGTCAAATACTGATTTATAAAACTGCTTAAAATCAACTCCCTGTTCTTCCCTTCAAATGCATTTACAGCAGGTATGCCACAAGTCACATTTTATACTCTTCATTGCATAACATCCGTCAGGATAAAAGCTTTTAGTGTTAAAAATCCACAGAGCATAAATTTATAGATGCACCACTGAACTGCAACCTGGTTATAGTGCATTATGCAATAGCTTCTTTCCTTTTTTTTTTTACACATGATATGTGACCATTATCAATCTCCACCGTTTCCACTTCATTCACTCGTTAATTCGGTGCACTTACTGACAGCAAGAGCTAAATGAAATGCATGCTGGTATTTGCATTGGGCGTGAGCATTGAAGAGTGAGAGAGGGAGATGTTATGACTCCTGAATGAGGGTCCTACCAGGGCTGCTCACACTAGTCCTTCTCCCAGCCCCCAAAATAGACTTTCTGCATTGCGCCAACGGTCCTTATCTTGCTGTCTGATGTTTATGTTATCTCTTTACAGTGGGATCTTTCTCCCCCTTTCAGTGCTGCTTTATACATTTCATTTTCACAAACAGGGCCACCAGGAAAGGGTCAAATAGCAGCACCTCAGGTCTTAAAACAAAAGCACTTCATAAACTTAGGCCCTTAAAAGCATCATGACCGCAGGGTGATCTATTAGACTCTTAGCTCAGGTTTTACAGATTCATAGGAGTCTATAAACAACTGCATGGTTTCAGTAAAGGTCCTAAGAGAAGAACAAATGGCAATGCACAACCTTTGCTTGCCAACAGGGGCATAAGGGGGGTGTGTGGGGGAGGCTAGGATGATTCTAAAGCCTTGTTTATACATTCGCCTGGCTCCGCAGCTCGAGGCTCCGCTGACTGCGCGCACACCTCCCCAAACGGACGAGGCGTTTATACTTGTCGCGTTTGCCGTTATACTATTCTTCGAAACGACAGGGGGCGACGAGGAGTATTTGTCCTCTAAAACCATCGGGAATCACTGGTGAGAAGTCATTTGCCGGTGCAAGATTTCTTGCGTGATGAATGAATTTTATGTACAAACTTATTAAAATAATCTTGAGTTTTTGTGTTTATTTCGCATCAAACACAAGACAACTAGTGGATAAATAGTATCTAAATGAATTCTAATTCTATTTTTATAAAACAAAAATAAAACATACTTAAAATAAAAAGCCTTGGACAAACTATGCAAAAAAAAAAAAAGCACCTGATGGAGTTTAATCACATCAAACTGCTTCTGTTTCACACAAACGCTGTGCATGTTCGGCTAGAATCGCTCTGAACTCGTGCATTTTTGGATGCGGAGCTGCGCGGACAGTTACAAAAAAAATGCTGTGCACACCGCCAGGCGAAACGACGTCGCCTGCACTCAAAGCGAACTTCCGCCAAGACCGCGATGACGTCATACTTTGTGCACACACACAAGCGAACTTGCGGACGTGTTGAGTATAAACCAGCCTTAAGGGCCCGGCGATGGAGGGGGGCCCCCCGAGGGGGAAACACGATCATGATTTCTACCGAGGGGAACCCCTAAGAAAGAGATTTACCGAGGGGAACACGGAACGCGATCTGTACGGAGGAGTAACGCGATCGAGATTTCTACCGAGGGCCCCCCTCCCATCCCCCATCCCCCATCCCCCATCCCCCATCCCCCATCCTCCATCCCCCATCCTCCATCCAGGGGGCCCAGAAATCGTAGTCACACCCCTGTTTCCCAACATATTGCTAAAAACTAAACACATCATCATATATTCCTCAACAACTTATTCATCACAGTTGCAATACCACTGTTTAATTTACAGTGCATAACTATGGAAGCCCATTTCCGCCACTTAAAGGTCCCACGGCATGAAAATTTCACTTTATGAGGTTTTTTAACATTAAGATGAGTTCCCCTAGCCTGTTTATGGTCCCCCAGTAGCTAGAAATTGCGATCGGTGTAAACCAAGCCCTGGGTATCATTCTCCGTCTTTGAGAAAATGAC
>SCHK01184476.1:277-14255 GCA_004124795.1 Poropuntius huangchuchieni | reverse complement strand
GATTAATCGCGATTAATCGTTTAACAGCACTACATTTATATTTTTATTCTGCAAGAACTCTTTAAATTGATCAAAAGTGATAATAAAAATAAAAGTTTCTTGAGCAGAAAATCAGCATATTACATATCTGAAAGAACATTCTGTGACGCTAAAGACTGGAGAAAGCTGCTAAAAATTCAGCTTTGGCATCACAGAAATAAATTACATTTTAAAACATTCAAACAGAAAACAGTTATTAAATTGTTATAATATTGTAATAATATTTCTCTACTGTTTTACCATATTTCTACATAATTTTGAAAAAGTCTGCATTTTTTTTTTTAAACTAGAAAAAGCATTTTCTGTCAGTGTGTGTGTGTGTGTGTGTGTGTTTGAATAATGAGTCAGCTTTGACATGGTGTTTGTTTGATTTTAAATGCAACAGCAGATGAGATCAATACATGGGCAGACGTGCTTACTAACATTCAATAAGTGAATTGATCAAAGTAAGTGTGTGCCATATAGCTTCTGTTAGTAATCAATCAGTATTTCCATCAATATCATTACTGAAGCTCTTCAATATGTGCAGCAGAGCAGAACACGTCCTTTGTATGTTGTCAAAATATTTACATAACAAATCTCTAACCATTACAGTCTGGTGTGGATGTCCTTTATCAGACGAATCTATCTAATAATTGATTTCATCTAACAGCCACAGTTTTGAATTTTGCAACACAATTCCAGAATGAAATGTCATACAATCGAATTTTATACTGTAACATCAAATTTCACCATTACAAACATAATTCTGGTGTTGTATTCAACTATAAAAGTAGTCGATTCTATTAATGCACTATATTTCATGGCATCAGAAGACCTCAGTCTTTTTTCATAGCCTACAGAACAGAGGTTTTCAAACTTTTTCATACAAAGGACCACCAAATGTGGTAATCTACTTGTGAATGCTCCTTTTCCTAATATCTACATTCAGCAATAAACATAAGACCCCTTTAGACTGTGTGAGGAAAATAGTAAATGTTAAAATTTTTTACTTATTTAACATTATTATGGATTTTTTCTAATTAATATTTATTTATTATTTGTTATAACAACAACCATACAATTTGCTGTTAATTAACTATTAATAATCAGTAAATTGTGAGTTTACTGAGGGAAAAGTCATAGTTAAAAGTGAATAAGTGTTACCAAAAGTTTTTACATTATTGTTCTCCATAGAAAACACCTGATATAGATACATTTATGGATTTTTATTTATACTGTAACAACAATATCTGTAAAATTAGTATTAGTATAACACAAATACGCCAACTTCCTTATTTTCCATGCTTCAAACAGGGGCAAGAATGTCATAATAGTCACATTTTTCTTGTGCAGGATAAAAGTTGCAACAGTGACGTTTCCCTTATGAAAGTCATCATAGTTTACATCAAACAAACAAATGAAAAAAAGAGCAAGAACACATGTTACTCAACAGGAGTGAGTCATGACACCGCTGGCCCTGCTTGAAACGACCTTCTCAAACTCAACTCTCGCCTCTGTGCGGTTTGGTGCGACGGGATAATTAGAAGCTTGAGCAAATGAGCTCTTCTCTAATTCGGCTCTTACAGACAGACAGGACTGTTATCAGCCTTGTACTTATTCACCATTACATGATCCAGGCTGCTGACAGAATGGAACAGAAGTCAGTGGGAAGAAGCAAACGGAGAGGCTGGTGAAAGAGTAAGTGTTTAAAGGGTAAGTACAGCCACGGGATTCAGATTGTACCATCTATGACAACTGAGTGCATTTGCACTGAAAACACACTCTGTGTATGTACACAATAAGATTTACCACAAATGTGCTTTTAGTGCACAGCTATCTGATGCGTTCACCACCACAAGTTCAAGTAAAAAGGATCTGATTAAACAGCAAAGCTTGGCTCGCGTAATGAAAGCTTTCATCAGTCCTTAACTACAAGGAACACCATCAACTCTCCATAAACCACTAACTCTTTTGACTCTGTGGTCTTTCCAATAGAATCAATGCAGAGTCCCACTTTACACGGTGTCTGGAAACCTGACGAGAGAATACGGCTGGTTGTCGGATTCGGAAAATGTAAAATATCACGTAAAGAGCATTGTAAACAAGAGCCAGCAACCACACTGCATGTACAGAGGATGACTTCAGCTGGAAATTTCACCGGGGGTAAACATCTCAAAAACACTATTCCTTATATATGCGAAATGCAAGATTGGTTTTGGACAGTGAACTGGGCTTTAATGAGCTGTTTTTTAAAGGGATAGTTTACACAAAAAAGAAAATTCTGTCAGTAATTACTCACCTTCTTGTCGTTCCAAACCCGTAAGACATTTGTTCATCTTCAGAACACAAATTAAGATATATTTGATGAAATCCAAGAGCTTTCTAACACTGCATAGAAAGCAATGCAACTGGGGAAGAGAGGACATCGGTAAAATAGTCCATGTGACATCATTTTTGGGTTTCCTTTCAAGTTTTCCATTAAGTTTAGTTTATCCTTAAAAACAAATTGAATAATGTAACCAGTCATTTCAGTGATCGCAATTTTGATGGCAAATTACAAGTATGTTAGTATCGTAGCATCCTAGAAAAATTTCATTATGGCTTTTTTGAGACGAATCCAGTCAATTAGATTTAGGGAATTTAGGGATGATTTAGGGAATTTCACTTGTTTATTGTTGAACATTTTAAGGGAAAAAACTAAATTATACTGTATCTGTAATTTGTGATGAATAAAAACTAAATACATTGTTGTAAATCATGTGGACAAATATGGGATGAATTCCAAATTAAAACCAAATGAAATAGTTTAAAGTCTACTGCGGAGGTGCAATACAAAATTATCTTCATTTATTATTATTAGATTACTTATTTAAATGTGCATACTGTGTGCAGGGGTGGTACAGTACCAAAAAGGACTTGAGGTTTGGTATGTACCTCAGTTTAGAAGTCACAGTTTGGTATGTTTTTGGTACAGTAAGGGACATAAATCTAAATTTTCGGTACTAATATCTGTATCATTATACCCCTAGTATAGGTATATTATTTATTTTTTATCTAATCATTTTTATTTTCAGTTTAATTACATTTACAGTTCAAGGAAACCCGCTCTTAATCTTTTTAAAAACGTTCAATGAAAGGTTCAACGAGTGCTCAATGTTTCCACCACATTAGTGAGTAATGGTGGCAAATAACTGCAACCAAAATGATTCTGATTTTCCTCATAATTGAACAGCCCCTAGTTAAAAGCAGTCCAGACAATCATCCTCCAGCACAAGATTCATGTTCTCTTACTGATGCACAGTTGTTCTCAGAATTGATTACCCAGCATAAGCTGTTAACACTCAATCTTTCTAATATATTCCAACCTATTGACACCACACACACACTCATACCCACACAAACACACTTATTCATGCATGAAGGGGCACATATTTATTCACGCACACAAGCATGGACAAGCTGAGGCATTTGGGCCGAAATGAGTCAATAGGTGCATGAATAATTGAATAAATGAATAAATGTGTGCTAATAAGGGAGATGTTGTATTGATGTGAGACTCATGGGAAATCAGATGACTTGTTAATTGTTGTCAGATTTCAAACAACGGTCAACCAACGCTGTCAGCAGTTCACCAAAAAAAAAAAGTTACCGGTCACTCCTGCATCGCCTTGACATGGCAAGACTGGAAGGTTCTCGGGGGTCCCGACCCATGACCCTTTACCCTACGGCTCCTGGGTGTTGTTGACATTGCCTGGTGAATAACTGAGGGAGAGCAAGAAAGAAAGAGAGAGAAGTGTCCTCGGAGGGAGACACTGTGAATGAATAAGGAGTAGATCAAAGCTGAAGATAAGCCCAGAGGTCACGACCCCTGCTGGGGCGGCTGTCAGGAGGTGTAAAGTATACAGGATATGCTGTGTAACACAGGTAATGTTCAGCCACACACACACTTCTATTAACGACTCATCTGTCTCTGGAATATGTGCGCACCGGAAGATCCCGCCATGAACACACACTTGCACATTGATTTATTATCGCGACACTCAGGGAATGGCAGCTGCAGTGAGCGTTTAATTCTGATGGATGAAAAGCACAAGGAGCGAGCGCTTGAAAAATGGAAGTGTGTAAACAAAGGAAAGGCATCTCCTGCTTTACGGAAAAGAGAGAGGTCAGTCGTCCTTCCCAACGGATGCTGTGATGTTCCCTGATAATAAACAACAAATTCTGCTCAATGAGGAGTGACTGAATTGCTGTAGTTAATATTAAAGACAAAGAAATCTAAAGCTTAATCAAATAAACTGCTTTTATATTACATATTTTTTATATGACTCATGTTGCACTACACAGATTTTTGTCCAATCAGGTGCTCTATGGAATGAAAATGCCCCACCCCACTAGCAGATGCAGCTGACTAGCATGAAGTAAATCATAAATCTTAAAGTCCACTTGGGAAGTATCTACTTATGAGTTTGGAAATCATAATTATGACAATGAAGTGATTTTGGTCTAAAAAATGGTGGTGAAATGGACATGGTAAAAGAAAGAAAAGGGTGGGAGAAAAAGTTATATATTGCATAACTATTTCAATGCATTTGAATTTGCATTTCAAAGCACTAAAATATACATTTTCCTCCCATCTCATACTTTTTTCCATTACCATTTCCATTTAGGGATTCCATACATTTTCATTTAGAAAATCAGAATCTTTGAGAAACTGAGAAATAAAAAAATTTAAAAAATGAAGTGCAAAGGATGCACATTTAATATGTAATTGATATTATTTCTGTGTATTTTACCCCTGGGAATGATGGGAAATGTAGTCAAAATGAACTTCGGTTAGAGTTTTACAAACTAACAAGTGCCCAATTCAGAAAGTCAGAGCTCAAAAAAATCATGAAATTCCTACTGATATTCAGTGCACTGAATTCGTAAATGAGATCATTCTGACATAATCTGAACATACCTTTGGCTAAAAAAGAAAAGAAAAATCCCTCAGGCAAATTTCACAAAATTGAATTTACATTAATGCACTTAATATAATTGTCTATTGGGAAAGTCTTTATAGAGCGTTAAATATGAACTTTGTTCGTATATTACAAAAATGTCAAAAATGTTCAAATCATTATCATCATCAATGTACAAATCTAAATCATTATGTTAACAGTGGGACTTCTGTTCTTCAACAGATGTAATGACGTTGATTGAATTTGCTCTTTGAAAACAGAGGATAGTTTCTTAATGTTCCTTTTTTAGCATACTTGCAAGGGGTCTATATCAGTTTAACACGCTCACATTGGATAACTGTAACAAAGCAATTGATAATGTACTTTCTTGTGGCTCTAAATTTGAAACGGTGTGCAGTTTCACATTTATATTGTTGCAATGATTTTCCCCATAGACCTGCATTGTAAGAGCATTATTGCGAACATGATTTTTTGCTTGTTTGAGGGTCAAAGCAAAATTAATTTCTGTGAAAATCAATAAAGCTTAGCTTGTACTGAACCTGGAACATTCTTTTAATGAATTAAATCTGTCTGCCTTTTGCTGTGGCCCCATTCAATGTGTGTGTTCACCTCTCAACATGTGTGAGTACATATGTGAGCCCTGAGAACAGGCCAGGAGTCTGGTCTTTCTCAACGAAAAGAATTAGTCCATCACACACACATCTGCTGGTAATGAAGAGCTTGACTACACATAAATTGGACAAAGCTTGAAAGAAATTCCACGTCTTACGTAGAACACCTCTGCTGGCTGCAGACACGTATAATCTTAACAAGGATTTTACAGGTTGTCTGCAGAACGGACGAGCGGCACTCTCAGAAATTCTTAGGATCTGCCAGAAATTCCCAGCCAAGCGACCGAAACACCAGCGCACATAAACAAGGGAAGTGCATCATTAGTCTACCCAAATGAGTCTAAATGATGATGAACTGGACTTCTCAGTTCCTTTAAACTCCTTTCTGAGGAGCCCTAGGACAAGAGCATGAGTTAGTGCGGAAGTGGACAATGAAAGAGAGACATTATTCAAACCTTAAAGGGACAGTTCACAAAAAATAGAAATTACGTCATCACTTACACAAACTCATGATGAACACGAGACATTTTTAAAAATGCAATTCCATGAATTCCATGATTTCAAGCATAAAAAAGGACACAAAATCAAAATAACAGTATCATAAAAAAAATGAAATGGTGTTCTGAAGCCACATGATAGCTCATAAGCTTTTTTTTGTTGTTGTTATAGCAGATATAGCTTAGTATTTTTGTCTAAACTGAATTATTTTAAATAAATCAAATGGGTATTCACTTATAGATGATTAAATATTCTATCAATTGATATCAATATTTAAAGAATCTCCAATTTCTGTCGATAATCACTATGATACTGATATAACTGATACAACCATTAGATTTATTGAAAAGATATAAATAAAACGATTCCTCCGTGAAACAGATATTGCTTCTTCTCTTATTTACTCTCATAAATGTGGTAAAATAGGAGGTCATACTCACATTTTTCAAAAAAAAAATTATCCCAATAGAACCAGCGCTGTGTTTTTTGGGAGCATTGCCCAAAAAAATTACAATGAGGAAAAGAGATATGTACTATGGATATTGTTATTGATAGCTAAAAAAAAGATAACAGTGCACTGGACGGAAGAAGGCCCTCCAAATGTGGTTCAGCAGACTAAAACAGGTTTATATAATGGGAAAAAATGACTGAAAAAATGACTTTTCTGCAAAGATGGAAAAGTATTACAAGATATTCAGATATGTAATTTAAGAGGAGCCAACTAAAGTAACATCTGTAAGGGTTTGAATGTTGGGGATGGGGATGTTCTGTAAAAAAAAAAAATACAAAAATCATAAACAAAAAGTTTCCAACAAATAAATGTGTGAATGACTTAAATTTCAGTCTTTTTTTCTCACCCAACCCTAAGCAATAAAATATGACTTCAGATTGAAATATATCACACAGACAACTTTTATGGTATTTTTGCGTCTTTTTTGAAGCTTAAAAGCCTCAGTCCTTATTCACAGCAACTGAATGGGAAAAAGCAACCAGTACAATTCTTTAAAGAGTCTCCCAGAAAGAAAGTCATACAGATATGGAAGGATGAGCAAATGACAAAACGTTTGGATAAACTCTTTAGATATGCCATACAGTTTTGTTAACCAGTGGACACGTAAAGGACAAGACCAGCAGCGATGGACCGAGAAAGAGAAAGCGCGAGAGAGGTGGACAGAAAGCAGGACGTATCCCAGACCAACAGGACGGAAATCAAAGCTGTGCTGCCTCCCCCTCCATGAGACACACCAGTTCAAACTCATCAATCAACCCTGGAGAAGGAGGGACCAGAGCTCTCAACACCGCATGCACACACAAACACTTCAGATAACAGCAATAAACAAAGATAGCCCATACAAACAACTGCGAAATGATTAGAATAGCTGAGAAGGACACATTCCACATAATGGCTGCACTGTGTCTCGAAAAGCATCACTATATCTTCTTCAACCAACATTTAGAAGCAGATTCAACTAGTTTCTTGAATTCACAAACTGGACTGACTGAAACTGAATCCAAAGCAGCATCAAGTTGTAAGTAACACATCAAAACCATGTCCACACCTCAGTTACTCAAGATCCTCTCTAAGTGCTCATATCAACAATCCGAAGCATTGTTCAGAGGGTCAACCCCTGACCTTTGACCCCTGCATTAACCCAAGAGATCTGGAGAGGGGTGAGGAGAGGGTGCTACTCTATTCCAGTGTGTTCAGAGCGGCGCCGTTTCCCATGAGAAAGCTCTGATTGGTTTAAGACGCTCTCCTCACACTAACACACACCATCTGTACGTTTCCGCCTCTTGCTGGTCGGAACATTCCGGGTGGCGCAACCAAAGCGGTAATGCTGACCGGTTGTTCAGGTCTCTGACCTCTGACCTCCCACAACACCAACATCACGAGACAGATCCTCTGTGCCAAAACAACTCACAAAACGAATATAGCCAGACTCAACAACAAATACACAGTTTCAAACTGACATATACCAGAGTATGTGAGCAGTGCGAAGGAAAACAGATTGATTTTGCCTGAGCAGAATCAGTCCAGTAGCGCTCCATTGCAAATTCAATACATTTAGGGCAACGCGATTTACTAATGCTGTGCTCATCAAATTACTGGTATTTAACACCCAAAAAACATGTCTTAATGCAGGCGGTAATTTGCGTTGCTCTTGGTAGATTGTGCTGGTCATTATGAAAATTATCTGGCTGCGTCTGTGTTCTTTAATGTGCACATTGTCAGTAAATAACACACAGATTTTCCCCTGCCACCAGCGCTTTTATAGGATTACGCTCTAATGCTAATTTGCCCTGTTTAGTAAATCTAGCCCTTAGTGGACTAATTTTAGTGTTTCAATAAAGCACGAAAACTTTTTTTTCCAATTACTATGAAAAGTACAGTGATTATAGAATATTCTCCACTCAACATGCATTTTCAAAATGCATAACACAAAAAAATTCACAAAAATCCAGAAAAGTGCTAAAAATAAGCCTAGAGAATCATAATTACAACAATAATATATGTGACCCTGAACCACAAAACCAGTCTTATGTAAGTAGCACAGGTATATTTGTAGTAATAGCCAACAATACATTACATAGGTCAAAATGATCGATTTTTCTGTAATGCCAAAAATCTTAAAACTTAATTTTTGATTAGTAATGGGCAAAGGACTTCATTTGGACAACTTTAAAGGCAATTTTCTCAATATTTAGAATATTTTTTTTTTTCCGCACCCTCAGATTCCAAACAGATAGTTGTATCTCAGCCAATTATTGTCATATCCTAACAAACCATACATCAATTGAAAGCTTATTTATTCAGCTTTCATATGATGTAAAACTTTTTATGGCAATTATGGCAGTGCTCAAGGCCATCAATGCACACTCATACACACATTGACTGGATTCTTACAGATCACGTTTGCACCCTCATTCAAGCAGTTCACTTAGAGGCATTATTCTTGAGGACCTCTCCTTCTTTCATCAGCTTTGAAGCTGTAATTACCAGAACTTCATCTTGACTAAATGAATTAGAAGCCTAATTATCAGTGTGTTTTGGATATCTAGTGTCGCATGATGTTGATTTGAGATGAAATGGAGTGTGCGCGCACAAAAGAATGCTTGTTTGTTTGTGTGTTTGTGTGTGTGTGTGTGTGTGTGTGTGTGTGTGTGGGGGTCTTTCCAAAGGCTTCATATTTCCGTCCTCTCCCCTGTCATCGGCTACAGAGGCTCATAACTTCTCTTATTCAATTAAACTGAGTGCCAAAGGAAATGACAACACTATTTCAGTGTTTTAGGAAGAAGAAA
Organism: Poropuntius huangchuchieni; assembly: GCA_004124795.1. Classification (NCBI taxonomy): domain Eukaryota; kingdom Metazoa; phylum Chordata; class Actinopteri; order Cypriniformes; family Cyprinidae; genus Poropuntius; species Poropuntius huangchuchieni. The sequence continues at coordinate 4,864 of SCHK01184476.1, read as the reverse complement.
CTTCCTGCTTGAATTAAATTATGCAAAAAATGTGACTGGGTGGATGTACTTCTTTCTGGTGACAGTTGGGTCATGCTCAATTGGTTTATAAAAACAGGTTTATAAAAAAGGCTATTATTGCAAAAAATACAAAAAGCTTTATTTGAGGTCTAATGTCATGGTTTTAGAAGTATTTTATATAATAATTATAAATACAAGTCAATGTAGGGCTAGGTAATTTAACACTGTACATTATATTGTGCAACATTTTTTATCCTATGACATTGAATTCAGACAGTAAGCACATGCAAAATATGACTTCTGTTTCAGTGTGGCTGTAGATTAATATTTTTACAATGAACATTGTGAAATAGATATTTTTTTTACCCAGCTTTATGTAAAAGAGTGGTTTATCCTGTGTCTTCATGACAAAATATTATTTTATATTACACAGTAAATAAGAATATCAGTATCAGTGTATGTAAACACACACACACACACACACACACACACAAAAAACATGTACAGACATCCTCCTTTGTCAATTGCAACGAAATTCTGTAGCTTGCTAGCTTTATTGTATCTGTTCTGTTCATTGTGAAGAAAGACGGAGAGGGAGAGAGACAGAGTGACTGAAAGAAAGAGACTCATTAGATACGGTTATAGATGCAGACACCAGTCAAAGTCACATGAGTCTCATATGAATCCATATTCGCCCTGAAGGCTGCAAGATCCTTTGTGCACATGACAGGAACATCATCACACAGCATCCTGCTTATCAGAGATCAAATTAGGGACGCATATTTCAGACATGGGTTGCGTTTACCACTGTTTCTTAAGATCCAGGTTTGTGTATGTGACCTATTTTTACCATTTTCAAAGTGTCTTTTCTTACATTGATGTATACGGAGTGTGTCCGAACCACGTTCAGATCCAGTTGGAACGATTGAACAGTGAAAAAAACAACACCTCTAGCACAGGAAGCAGCAGTTATGCGGAACAAACACACACTTCCTGTCCTGGGGAGACACACATCCACTCATCAAACAAACATTAATCATAATGTGCCGGCATGATGTGATGACATCATTCACAAGGTTTGAATGAACAGTCCTGTTTGTGTGTGTGTGTGTGTGTGTGTGTCCAAGCCATTACATACCCATCAAGAAGTTTAATTGTGTGTGCATGTTAATTATAGTGTGTGTGTGTGTGATAGCTATAACTCGCAAGCATATAGTCTCTCATTCCATCCAGCGAGACCCCTGCAGTGCTGCTATTGCTGTGCTCACTAATTAGAATACTTTGCAGCTCAATTAGTCCTCTCTTTCCCTAAGCCATCATGGTGACAGACAGAAAACCCTCATTTACCCCAATAGCACCCTGATTCAGGCCTCTTTCAACATATACATACTGTTACAGTGAGGAATGAGCCATGCGTACAGCGCTGTACATGACACAGCTCACAAGCTCAGGGAAATGGAAACAGGTAATTTATTGCTGTGGAGCTAGACTTTAAATAAGCCAAAATAAACCGTTTAAACAAACCATTTTAAAAGTTTGGGGTCAGAAAGACTTTTTTGGAAATAAATAAATAAATGTATTCAATGAGAATACACTAAACAGATACGGTTCTTTTAAACTTTCTATTCATCAAAGAATCCTGAATAAAAAAATGCATCACAGTTTCCACATTGATAATAATAAGAAATATTTCTTGGGCACCAAATCAGTACATTAAATTGTAATATTTAACAATACTGCTATTTCTACTGTTTTTTTAATTCAATAAATGGAATCTTTGCAACCAAAACAGACTTCCTTCAAAACTATTTTTGATAAATCCTACAGACTCTAAGATTAGTGTAACTGTATAATTTTATCTATGAAATTAGACTGCTAAAATAAAGCAGTAAGCCACATATTAGATTTCCATTCATACACAAGAGCCCTGAGTGGCTTACTAATTTTATAAAAAATGCTGGAAACATGATAAAACGTATTTGAAAAATATAATGCAATCAGAAAAATGCAATAAATTATTACTGGGACTGTCAATTAAACACTAATTTTGTCATCAGTGCTATACTAGAGCATTTACAGAGAGTAGGCAGAGATATTCACACATTTTCTTTCACTTAAATTGACTGCAACAGAATTTCTACTTTTTCGACTACTTAATTTTCAACTACTGACTTGACAATATTAAAAACATGGTGCTCATGGCAAGAGATGCTGAAAAACAGCACATCTGATGCATATGTACACAGACCAACAATTAAAAAAATAAGTTTAGCATAATGCAAGAATGTGTACCTAACTCGGAAAAATGTAATTAAAGGCATTTCATTAAATAAAAATGAAAAAGTTACTGATGAACGCAATAAATTGCTAATTTTGTTAATTAATTAGCATATCATGCAATCAATTTGATTATTTTTTTCTAAAATGAAGTAGTTTGAAGAGCCAGTAGTTATGTAAGGCTAAATGATTGTGTTTTTTGTTTATGCATTTTGTACAAGGCGATAAATGTGAACAAGCGATGGACTTTCCGCTAGTAATCCCAGCATCACTCCAGTGCAGCTGCTGAGGCCAAAACACAACTCACTCTTAATATCACACAACTGTTATGGTACGGCTTCAAAGAAAACTACTCTTAATTCTGTCTCTTGTGAACTTTCCTTCTGTTTCTCTTTTTTTCCTCTCTCTTTCTCTCTCTGGGTGGTTTAAAGAGGTTTAATTATGCTGATTGCCATGATTATGGCCATCTCCCATGGGTCTACTCTCTGGCCCTGGCCTCCACAGGAAGTCACACTGGCCACTGGCGATCCGTCTTCCTGTTCCTGATCTTCTGCACACACACACCCGACTGGCCCATTCAGTAAAAGAACACACTTCCGCAAGCTTCCTATACTCACACAAACTTCACCACCTCACTAACAGAATGATTCATGAATCAAGAGTTTTAAAAGCATGAGGCCACACAGACATGCTGATATTCAGTACAACTGCACAATTTTCCTATAAACAGGAAATTAATATCGAGCAACTTACATTTCAGACTACATTTGATGAGTTAAAGGAATCTTATACATTCCCTAAATTTTCTACAAAATAGCACCAATCAAAGCCAAAACCTCAAGCTTTGCACTAGTGTAATAACTGTCAGCTGTACTCATTATGGGAGTCAACCAGACCTTGCTGTCAGACGGAAGCTTTCTCAGTCCGTCTGTCTGCCTCTCCACCCTCTTTTCTTTCTCTCTCTGATACCAGCTTATGTGAGGGTGGATAGTTGGCTGGGTAAAGCTGGCAGTGAGACAGGAATGCACAGAATGGGCTGTGAATCCAACAGGAGGCTGTTTGAAGCTCACACACATTCCTCACACACTCCGTGTGACCAGACGAGAGAAAGCCAATACTTGTCATCTGAGAGAGAGAGACTCAGACTCGTTGAATGGCTACATAGTGAAAGATGAATAGAAGCAATAAGGAAATGACTTCAGTCCAGAAGAATGTCTGATTTAATTGATTTTAGGATCACATGGTGATAAAGAAGGGAGCCAGAATCAAGATGAAGGCTTTGCAGAGGGCGATCGATGACCCTGGGAAGGTCAAAGGCCACCGCTGTCCCCCTGCACACACAGCTCAGGACACATGAGTCAGGCTAACATTTGTTTCCAGTACGTGTGTGTTGGCATGTATGTTTGGACTGTGGTTTTGATTGGAACAGTCTTTGTGTGGTTAAGGTCGTGTTTTGAGTGTAACGGTGTGTTCATATTACCGAACTTGCAAATGCTAAATGTGACCACACCATAAGTCATAATGAATATTAACCTACAGTGTAGTGAGAAAATAAATTATATTATCATTACATATATCACTTTGGCTTGATGCAACAAATTTGGTCGATTTTTTATTTGTCTTTTTATACACAATCTTTCCAACTCCATTTACAAACAATAATGAATTTAACGGTGCAATTGCTTTTCGCTGTCTAATAGAAAATCCTAATCCTAAACTATTTTTAATATTTAACATTTTCCTCAGATAATAAAAACATGTTTTGTTTGTCTTTGGATTGTGTAATATGCATGAGTCTTTGCTAGAGTGTGTGTGTGTGTGTGTGTGTGTGTGTGGGAGGGTCAGTTTAAGCTGGTGACACGGGTCATCGGCAGTTCCTCATATCTGTCATCATCTATCTCCCCTGAGTCTGGGAGCTCAGTCTGTCCAGACAGATGGAGCGGCTCGTCATGTCTGGCAGGTTTCCTCACAACAGGTGAACCCAGTGGACTCAGCGCCGAACAGTATTCTGAACTTTATTTTTAAACACTAACACACACACAACATTATAAAATATTGTGCATTTCTTTCGGCTGACTGTAATTTTGTTTTGTTTTCTTAGAGACTGTGTCGATGTCCATCCCAACCCATATACCTAAAATTATTATTATGCAGCTCTTAATAATCCAGCACTGACCTCATTTTGTATGAGACAAATACCTAATACTTGGTTTCATTTCAACAATATGGATATTTTAAATAAGAATAATCCAGCACTTAAGTTAGGCCACATGGGAACGGCCATTCAGTCAGGTCAGGAGAACAAAGGGG
>SCHK01184373.1:0-13287 GCA_004124795.1 Poropuntius huangchuchieni | reverse complement strand
GGCACTTTAAAATAGGGAAATTAGTTTGTTAATTGTTTTAAAATGGCGAATCATGATTTTCCTGATTAAAAAAAAAAGACGGAAGACATAAGGCTTGTCATCTTTCTGGATTCTTCAGAATTTTGGGTCTGGTCTTGAAAAATGAGATTCTGACTACTTCAGTGTTCCTAAGGGAATATTCATTCTTTAACAAACTCTCCCAGTTTTACCATTAATGTCAATAGAATATCTATTCATCCATCCGAGATGAATCAAAACAATGTTGTTAAAACTATTAAAATGAGACACAAAAATCAATTTTAGATCATTTTCTTTCACATACAGTAGTAATTATGAAATTATATTACATATTATGAAATGTAAAAATATTATGAGTAGCTGTGTTGAAGAAAAGTGAATGAAGGAAAGCAGTCACTCCATCTATAGCAAAAACACTGACAAAAGAACCAGCCAAAAACCTTAGACGAGACTTTTAAATATTACTGATTCTATACAGATAACGCAATGTACAATATTCTTTATAACATATTCTCTTAACCTCTTTTATGACATGCTTGACATTTGGCTCTGTCATCCAAATCATAATTAAAATCGTGCCTTCCAGCACTTTATCACAGGTAGGCAGAGAAATTACCAAGTTCAATAGAAGGTTTGACAGACACCTGCCATGAGTTTATTCTGCTGTGCTGGTGGCCAGATTTAAAGAATCTATTCTTTTTGTAATTAAAAAAAAAAAGTTACATTGAACAGTTTTCAGTTATTTAACAAAAAAAAAGAAAAAAGAAAAAAGAAAAAGAAAAGAAAACAGTCAGTGAAGAGATAGATATAGACCACCATTCACAATAGTATCAGTGAATCTGGCAACTTGTTTTTTCTATGGGACAGAATTGGTGTAGGACTGTACTAGCTGCTGTGATAATGCCCACCATAATCACAGACCATTTGCCACATGAGACAAGAGATAGCCTATCATGCAGAGCTTAGGAGACATACAATGGAAAAATATTACAACGGGCCAAGAATCTCTAAAATTGCTTCCAAAATGCGCTTGCTATGGGGAAATCACAAGTCTATCCAAGTCTTTCGGTTTGCATACTTAATTTAAATGATAACAGACACTGTCCACAGCATAACAAAATAACTTATACAAAGACGCAGAGCATAGACAGCATAGATAATTAATTATTCTCATCATTTGTATTTAATCTAACACTAACATCACTAGAAGTTTCTTTTATCACCATAGCTTTTAAGAAAGTTAAAAATACACAAAATACATGACCGATGGTGTGAATTCCACAACTGATCTAGTTTAGGACTGTGCCAAAGAGATGCTTAGTGCTGTTGCTATTGTAAAATTGCTACAATTTTATGAATGTGCACCCAATCTCTCCTGGATAGAGACATAGTGGGATGGCAAGTATTGACCTGCTCTCCTGCCAGTGTGAAAGAACCAAATGGCCAGGTTAGATTCCTCTCTAATATTACCCGAAAGAGACCCATGTCATTTTTGCACCAGTACCAGGAAAGTTTAGCTATTTGAAATTGCAGTCTCACACAAAGGGAATAAGGGGGATGGTGAAAAGATAAAAAGAGGGGCAGCCACATCACTGCATAATATGGTGATATAAGATTGAGATCTCATCTTGCAACAGAGCATTGTTCCACCAATCCCTATGTATATTTGCTGTATGCAAATAAATTTTCAGTTCCACAGAAGCATAGTGAGGCAGGGCACTCAATGCAGCAATCAGAACATAATAATTCACAGGAGACTTTGCAAAAATCTATGCAGGAATATGATTTACGATAGTGGGAATAGAAGTAAGGTTGAAGGGACTAAAGCATTCATATTATACTTTTATATTCACATGCTACTAAAACTGTTGAAATATAAGCATATTGCTGATTTCTGTTGATTTTATTGTCTATACGATGTAGCTTCAATTAATTGTTAATAACCATATTATTTTAATTTTATTTGTCCAGGGTTTATTTGCAGGGTTCTTTAGACAACCTAAAAACATTTAGAAATCACATACGAGGGTAAGGATTCCAATTTTCATTACAAAGCTGTACACAGTGCAGTGAATGACTATGAATTAATTAAAAAACAAAAACAAAAAAAATCCTTAGACAAGCTCCTGATCAATTAATTGACAGCATTTTTCTGCACAAATACAGTATTAGTCTCAGTTATGAATAGTGAAAACTTAATTTTACAGTAACAGGAAAAAGTATGTGAACTCTAGCTGGGTTTAACTGGATTTCTACATAACTTTATCCTTAAATATAGTCACAAAAATAGACAAGCACAGCTGGCATAAACTAATAAGCATTTAATAAACATTTTCATGCCTTTACAGGTCACAGTAGTTGAAAATAGAAAAAGAATAGGAACCTTGGATTCAACAACTTCTTGTGCTTTCTTCAGAAACATGACATACACCAAACATTTTTTTAATCAGACTTGGACAACGATCAGAGATAATTTTGCACCATCTTTCAAAACAAACTAGTTTCAGTTCAGCAATATTATTGGGGCATTTGGTGTAAATCATTCTCTCAAGCCAGGGATATTTCATAACTTAGCTGGACATGGATGAAGCTTTCTAGTGTGCATGTGTCGACTGCCCACGTTCACATACAACATCAAATGGAGTATACTTTGAAAGGCTACGCGTTTGACTGTGCGTATGCTAGCGTATGCATACAAAAACAAAGTATACTTAGGCCTTAAATATGTTTTTAAGGACACGTTATATAATCACTCGTCCTTTTGCCACAAATTGACAAGCTAATCCTCCATCTCTGCTGTCCAAATCCTTTTGTGCTGCGCCATGACTGCATTATGCTATATATCTTCTGTCAGCTTGCTTTCTGATTGGATATTTTTTCGTTTCATGTGATAATCTCCAGATCGTACGCGTTTGTCCTCGGGATTCCCCCCCTCACATCAGGATTTCTGATCGTAAATATTCAAACTAGTTTGTTTTCAACATGGATTTGCTGATTCTGAACTGAAACTAGTTTGTTATTCAACATGTTGAATATTTACTATTCGTAAAGTTCTTCCGATCATATTCAGTCACACACCTTACACCACAGGAAAATCTGATAAAATAATCTTTAGAACCACCAAGATAATCGGGACATTACCTAGGATTGTAACTGAAAATCAGCCCGATTATCTTCTGGTGTGTACCCAGCCTTAGTCTGATGATCGTCACCATTGTTGAGGTTTGTATGATCAGTGTTGGTGTCTAAATCCTTTTGTATATTTTGCCACAGTATCTTTGCATTTGTGAAACAAAACATTTAACTTTAACATTTTTTTTTGTATTATTTCTCAACTTCACTACAGCTTGACACCTATCACAAAAAGTAGTCTACTCCAACTTAACTTTAAAACATCTCTTTCTTTATTAATTATTAATGAAAAGCAAGAGTCAAGAGCCCAACTAAAGCAAACAGTGATCACAATAATGGTGGTTTGTTGAAATTTCAACATTTTTTCAACATTAATTGTGGGTGTAAAAGTGATTTTAATTCAGTGTCGTTAACACTGATAAATCAACTATTTGTAACATTGAATCAATGGTTTTCACCTGCTCTCTTGCTATGTGGGAAAGCATTTCAATAGAACTTGAAATCATAGCCTGGGGTGTATTTTCTTTTGTTGAAGATATTCTGTTGTTGGCATTAGTTTATTGTCATTATCATTATTTGTTGATGCAGCAATGCTAGTTTAATTCCTTAAACGGATTTGAGCTGTTTTGTTGAACTGCCCATTCATGGGTTTCGAACCAGAGCTCTTAATCGTGTGCAACGCCATATTGTGTGAGCTACCAAACAAACCTATTAAGTTAGAAAACTCATGCATATGAAGCTGATATGTGACGCTAACGTTCAAAAATATTAGTTTTCAAATGTCACAGCATGATAAAATTTTTTGTCACAGTTTTACTGCCTCTAGAGTTCATTTCAACTGGAAACTGCAGTGATTTGTATGTTGTTTCGGTCCCCACAATGTAGCATAAACAAGTACACACACACACACACACACACACACACGTTAGGTTTCTGTGTATTGTGGGGACTTTCCATAGACTTCTATTACTTTTATACTGACCAAATGATATTTTCTATCCCCTAACCCTAAACCTACCTCTTACAGAAAACCTGTTTGCATTGTTACACTTGCATCATTTACTATTTTTAAATTTTTTTTTCCCCTTGTAGGGACTGCTGGTACACACACACACACACACACACACACACACACACACACATTTACATACCTAAATAGGGACATTGCATAGGCTTTTTATATACAGCTTATAATTTTTACAGTTTAAAATGTAGACATATTTTACATTTACATTAAACAGAAATTTTTCAAAATATTCTACAGAATAAGGTAGTTTGAGTGAATAATTCCTTTCATCGTGTTCTGAGATCTCTTTTATTTGAGGGATGGTTTGTATCTTGTATGCCTCTTGTGAACAGCACACTTAATCTTTTATAGAGCAAGGCAGCTCTGACCAACACCTCCAATCTCAACTCATTGATTGCACTCCAGGCTACTTGACTCTTGAGTCCAGTTTTTGGATAAGTTATTAGTCTAAGTCAAGGGTCTAAATCTCTAAACTTCCCAAAGGAGCAGGATTAGACATTAACACAATTTTTCTAAACCATGAAAAGACATGGTAGCATGACATGAATAACATGTTTACCCCTTCAGTGAGAAGTGATCTAAATAACTAAATTGCATCTTAAAGGCAGGGTAGGTGATTTGGTTCAAAAACATTTTTTTTTGTTAAGCTGATTGAAGGTCTCTTCACATCCTGATAATCACTAAGTGGTCTAAATGTATTCATATGTATTTATTGTCTGTGGAAGGCATAGGACCATAAAATGCTTGTCCAGTCATATTTCATATTAGAGATTTAATTCTCTTTGCTGTTTTTAGAATAGCTATCCACATAATTTTCCACATAAATCCACATAATTATTTAGCTAACAGTATTTAAAATTTTTGTCTATACCTTCTACAAATTTTAATGTCTAAAGCCCCATTCACACCAAGAATGATTACTATAACGATAACTATAAAGATATTAGCGTCCACACCAGCTGATGATATCATGTTTATTCTAAGCTTTATCATTATAGCTGTGGTGTGGACTCTGCTATTCTTTAAAACTGAGAATGAATTTTAGAACTATATCAGTATCGTTATCTTTATAGTTTTGTCATTGGTGTGAACGGGCTTTAAGTTTATTTGTACCAGTGTTAGGTGGACTATGACTGCAGTCTATGTCTTACACAATTTTGGTGAGCTAAATCAAAATGATTTTCACTGACAATTACAGTTAATACTAGCCATTATATTACATGTCAGTAGGACAATGCGAATAATGATTCAATTATACTTACATTCTCCATAATTTAACAAAGACTACATCTAATTCGTCCTTACAAGCACCATCTTTTACAAAGACAGGGTCATGGACTTATTCCTGACAGTGGAGAAGGACAGAGTTAGTGTGCAACATAATGTAAGAAACATGTCTTTACATTTTGCTTGCACAATTTCACCTACCCACAAATATTTCTACTGTTGTGGCACATAGCACTCCAAAAATAGTGTACCCATAACATTAATAATGAAATGTCAATCAAGTGTATATTATTCTGTATGTGCAGTCTCACATCTAAGATGAAACTGTCAACTTCCAAACAACCCTCTTTTGAGAAGATTCACCTCATCAAAATGCAGAAACAGCCCCTCATGTTTGCTGGTTCTCTGACATTGAGATTGAGAAAATAACCCCTGCTGAGTCCTCAGTGTGCTTTTGCTGTCAGATGTGACCAGCACCACGGTGAATGTGAAGAGCTCTTATGTTTCTGTTCTGTTAGAGAGCCCGAGCATATTCTCCACAACTCATATTGGAATAAGCCAGCGGCCCACTTACCACCTTGAAACAGCTCAACTGTGGCAGGGGATGTCTTTTGCTGAAATTTTGCCACTATGCAACTGTGGTTTGAGGGCTCACACTAGTATGCCACTTATCAATTGTTCCACATTTTTTCAATGAATAACACAATCAATTGACAAGCAAAGCGACATGATGCATGTGATGTGTCAGTGGGTGAACTTCATCAGTACCACCAGCTCTGCTCCCTACTCAGTTAACAACCCTATCAGTTCCCTTCCCAACCTCTGGGAACAACCAATAGTTTGGGGTTTGTCAATTACACTTGGTGACACAGGATCTCATGGACTCACGAGTGACCAATGAGCTTCTCACCACCAATTAACCCTGGAGAACCACAGGCACTATTTCCAACAAATCATTTCTAACACATTTTGGTTCACTCTCGTCTGTTTTTCCTCTGCAGATGCAAAAGCACATACATTAGCAAAACAGAGACCGTTGCCCATGGTGACCATTTACATTCACAGGGTCAAAGACACGGTCATGTACAAATCCTTGTTTTCGAAATTACTGTTTAAAGTAGGTGATACTAAATCTGTGGAAAATCTGTAGCTTTAACCAAGGTGGTTTTCTAGACGTGCTCAGATATTCTTGCTTCCTGTCTGTTATGTCACCTTGAACAGTCAAAAAGCTTGTCGTTCTCAATTATTTATAGTGTTAAATGTACACACCTACACTGTAAAAAAAAATTCTGTAGATTTTAGTAAATAATTTTGGCAGCTGTGGTTGCCAGAATAATTTGGTAAAAATCCAGAAAAACTATAAACACATTTACGGCCAAAAACTGTAAATTTTACAGTATAAAACTGTAATGTACATAACTGACACTTTCTTTAAATAATTCAATTATGCAGTAACATGATTAATAAAAAAAGTTTAATACTTGAATCAATATGTCAAGACCTTAAATTACTTTGCAGCAAATTGGGTATTACACAGTTTACCTCATAACATGAAAAGGAACAAAATACCACCTACTGTAGTAACATCTTTGTTAAGGTGGTGGTTAGTGAATGGTCAGTTCTGATGATGAGAAGCAGAAGGAGACCGGGAAGAAATATACGAAGAATAGGCATGGTAACCACTCACTGAAAAAAATACTGCATCTGGCCATCTAATCTGGCTGTTTAGTGCAGCACTGTGACACTCCTGACCTTTAATTAGGGCTACAGATAACTATAACAATGAAGGACTCAAGTAACTCTGGATAATGGGATTATGGTTTGCTTTCTTAGTGCTAATCTCTGTCCACTACTGTGGAAGAGGGCCCATAAATTGAAACAGCAGACCTCTTTATTGAGTTAATAAAGCTGTTTTGTTCATAAACTTCTTGTATCAAGACATATATTTGCTTGAATTTACACTTCCACTAATTGCAATATGTTCAGATTCTAATGATATGGATTGGTAAAAAAAAAAGCATCTGGCTAATAAAAAATCTATTTTGGCACACTGCACCTGGTGTTTGTAATGCATTTAGCTACTTGTGATGTTGAATTAAACAGATCAAAGTGCATGTGGTTATGACAAAACAATGCCATGCCCTTTAATGTCTAATATAACATCTGCTTATATCTATATTTAGTTACAAGAAGACTAGAAGAAGTCCATTCAAACAGATTATTGTGTGGTTGAAATCAAACTGAATGCAATAGCATATTTGCATGCAATATATAAAACTTTATTTTACTAAATGTAATGTATGGGACAAACAAGAAGTGACTTTTCACTGCACTGACATTAGCAAAGCTATTGCTGTCTGCACAAAACCTCAGCACACTTCAGCTCAACTCTTCTGCTGAATGGTAACCACACAAAAATGGCAACATAACAGACACTCTTATAAATCTAAAATATAACTTCAGATTAAACACCAACAAGTTTCCCTTTTACTCAAATAACACATAAATGTTAATTTAATTCATTTGAACATTTACTGTTCTAATGCAGTTACATGCAGAGCATGCTGGTAACTAGAAATCTGCTGTCCAGTTTAAGTTGTCAGTGTAAATTGAACAAGCAACAAAAATCATTTTTGAGTGCAGACTTCTGTAAGTACAGTTTTTGCTGGATATTCAAAATATATTGTAATACGTTCAAATTTGCAGTGTAAGAAAAAAAGAAACAATGTCAGCACATAGTTCATTGTGTATTCATTTATGAAATTGTTTTAACACAATAAATACAATATTAAAAAGAGTTTTTATCCACAATAATGTCTTGGACTCTCTTGCTGCATTGCCTATGAACTAACATAGCTCTGGTTAGACGTAGTTTTAGACGTTTCTTCAGACTGAACATTTTTTCTTACACAATGGATAACACGAGATAGAGAACACTCCTTTTCATCTTCTGACATCTGTATAATTGACTGACATGAAAGCCCATAAATCCGTGTTCAGAAACAACATTTTCCCCATAATACCCATGAATTCAACAACTATGAAAGGATCCAAGGTTAGTGACTTGTTGCTATAGTCACAGATTGTAGATAGATGTGCTCTAACAGCAATTTTTCTCATATTAAAGGTCAAATTCGCTTCAGCATAAAAATGAGTGTTTTCAGGTCTAGTGCATTTTGTCTGTGAGATCCTGAAATCCCAACATGGGTTGGGATTATATGACTTTCAGCAATGTGTGAAAGCATCATTAAAATTCCCTTCTGACTCCAGCCACCCTATAATATAAACCTCCTACTGCTCCAAGTCCAGTGCAAAAAAGCCTTGGTTTCCATTTGTGACAAGAGAGCACTCTGGAGCTTATTGGCTATTTTGGACCATTAACTTAAGTGAGGCACTAAAATCACAGATGCCATGGTTTCTGACATACCCTGCTTAATTAAAACCGACAATTTTATGCACTTAAAATATCTGATTTGAAAGTCAATATATCTGAAATGCTCAAGCTGTGAACTATTAAGGCTCTTGAAGCATGTGCAATGTTTCTTCTGATACACATGAAAGCTAATTGTAAATACTGACAGCATTTAAATAAAAAAAAAAAGAAAAAAAAAGATTAAAATTAAACAGTGAATGGCTAAATACACTTTAATATATATCAACCATTAAAGTTTATGAGTTTTGTCATGCTCCACTAGCTTCCGTACCCCCATGCATAGATTTTCAGCACAAATACTAATACTGACAGCAGCAACAAAATTACTGCAGTAATATCATGCCATCATATCTAGTAAAGTCATACAAAATCTAGTTTTGGAGAACATAACCTGAATAAATGATGCCAAGACCAGGAAAACAACACATATCCACACACACACACACACACACACACACACACACAAATCTTACCTTTCGCTTTGACCGTTCAGACTTCTTGGACATATTTTTCATTTTTTTATGAAGATGGTACAATACCTGCAATTAAAAAAAATGTCACATTAACGCCTAAAAGTGTATGTAGACAATGATAAACTAGGACATTACAGGATTTACAAGTCATTCCACCACTGCAGGGACACATTTATCATCATGGTCCTGTCCAACATTTACGCACAATAAATACACTGATACACTGACTTAACATTCTAACTAACATTAAACATAATAAAAGTAGTCCATGTTTTGTTATCTACAATTGCTAAATAAAAGTCATGCTACTCGTAAAGTAAATGTTCAAAGACAGCATAAAATCTGTTGAAAGGTACAGGTTTCTTTCCTGTGTTGAAAACAAATCTCTTATCTAAAAAAAAATTGTATATTGCAGTAATAAACTACAATTTGTTACTAGCTACTCAGTTGCAAAGAAAGGAACATTCTCATAAAAAAAAGAGAATCTGATTGAAATGAATCATCAAAATTTCTGGTCTAACTAGGAACAAAGATAACACATGGACTGAAAGACACAAAACTTCCATTTTGATTTCAAAGTATATTAGTCAAACTAAAATATGATTTCTTTAATTTTGGCTATAAATCTTAACCTGGTCACAGTCCAAGCGTGGCAATATCGATTGTTTATCGTAATTCCACAATTACAGTATCTCAAACTGAGATGAACAGATATGACTTGAGATGAACGAGGTCACTGCACATGCAACTGCAAATACTGTTTGCAAGAAGGAGCACGCATTTATGAGTCTGGAAAAGATTACTCTCAAATGCTCAATGACATCTGCGTGAGTTTAAGGGCTACTGTTTGTAGGCGACTTTACCCAAATCTCCGAATGCAGACGGAAGGAATGTTTAGGTACACACCGAACTCTCTGTGTGGGCGCATGGCCACCTGTTGCATCCTTGACGAGCTAAGATAAATAAAACACGAATGATCTCTAAAAGTTCGCGTGCTTATGACCACAGTTATTTTGCCCATGGTGGATTATTAAACGCATTACAATAATCATGTGGACACGAGCTAGAGGAAGCGCACACTGCAAAGAAAAGTAGCATTTTTATTTAAAAACCGTTTAATCATTTCTTAAACGCCCATAAACACCATCTCATCCCCACACTTTAAACGATAAATCAGTTTTAAAATGAATGTAGAAGTGCTCCCTCGATAGTTCTACAAAAAACAAACAAAAAAAACTTGTCTTATTGTCGATTTCTTACCTTGGCATAACAGCATGTGATCAAAACCAACGGTAACAGATACCCAATCACGAGAATAGTCACTTTATAAGTATGCTTGGCCACCCGTTCGGTCCATATCTCCCAGCAGAACGTTTTATTGGGACCCTCGGGGTGATTCGTTAAAATTTGGTGCTGCGCAATTGGGACTGCAAAGATGAAGGAAAGCATCCAAATAACACAGACGCCAACGAGCGCATTTTTTCGGTTGCGAATGCAAGGGGACTTTTTGGAGAGCACCACGGCAATGTACCTGTCCACCGACATGGCCACAAGCGTGAAAATGCTCACCAGCATGCTGACCATGAAAAAATAGTGTATAAATTTACACAGAAAAGCCCCGAAGATCCACTCGGGAAGAGAGTATATGGTGGCCTGAAACGGGACGCAAAACAGGAGGAAAGACATATCTGCAATACTGAGATTTAGGATGAAAATGTTAGTGGTACTTCTCGAGCGCCTCGACTTTATTTTCCCAATGACAACCATCACTAGAGTGTTTCCAATGATTCCCACGAAAAATATACATCCAAATATGACGGGCACAATAACAACCTCCAGACCGAAAGTGTCGGTCGTGTGGTCCGTGTCCATATGCTCCTCTGTCCAAATATCAGTTTCATTTCGGGATAACCCCATGTTTAGTCTACAAGGATTCAGTAAGTCCGGTCAAAACAAAACATAAGTCCGTTCAGAAGCACAGAACAATCATTCCCCAGTTTGATTTCTCATTTTCTTAAGTTAGCGCGCACTGACAAATCTTTGGTTCATTTGTGGAGAACTCCAGAAGGCTGGGAAATGCACCGGCTGGGTGTGAAGCACTAGTGTGAACGCACATCACACTACACTGGCGCGTACTCTTCCCCCACAAGACGCTGGAACACTGACACACGTTCAGTACGTAAAGTTTCCGCCCGGAAGCGCTTAAAACGACCCTGCGTCGTGATTTAGCCATGATCGATTCAGTATTGTAGCCTAATAGTAGAGCTTCTCTGAAGTTTAATAAACCTAATAGCTATTTTTTCACTTGTCATGAAGATAACTGTGTCGTTGGGTCAAAAAGCACTGACATGTTTGTTTGTCTTTATGAAAAAATTCTGAGGACCTTTACACTTGTTCTCACATTATCTTAAGGTGTCACGATACAGATAACCTACAGTACCACGCGCTGACTCGGTCCCTTGCTTGTTTGGTTGCATTTGATAAGCTAGGCTACCACTGTTGAAATAACAATTGAACCATATTTTTTATAAGTATATAATTTGTATGTATTATTGGTACTCTCATGGCCCAGTTCTTCATAAGAACCTACTAACACAAGCAGCATTCCACCCACACAAATAACCTTAATAAAATGACGCAAGACTGTTCAATGAACTCAATAAAAGAAGAATATTCCTAAACAGTTTCCGGGATTTTATAGCAGCTGTTACTGGGACATGTTTGCTGTGTTTAAAATAGGCGTATGTTCCTCAGTACAGTTCTTATTATGCAAAATGCTAGTTAGCCTGAGATTAAACGCAACACATTATCGTGAAGAGTTTGCAGGTACAGTGATAGCAGGGGTTCTTGGCTAACAAGGAATTTTGATTAATGCCACAAAGTCTAATTAATAATAACTCATTTAGGTTTAATAACTCACTTATTCTGGCCAAGAATTGTCTACATTAATTATGCATAATTAAATGCAAGTAACCCTAAAACAAACCCTAATCCTAACCCTAACCATATAGTAAGTGCATGAAGTTAATTAATATTACTCATACATGTATAATTACGCTGTAACAAGGACACCTTAAAATAAAGTGTAACCGATAAAACTAATATTATTAGTCTAATTATACAAGAGTTCGGTTCAAAAGAGTAGTGTGTATGAATTCAAACAAATAGGTGAAGAGCACCTGGATGACCTACTTCCTCTGAAATTCGTAAGTGTGCATTCGATTGACATTTTACCCTTGAATCCAAGTGAGAAGAATTATGAAAGGCAGTGAAGTGGTGCAACTGATGCTGATAGGTCATGTGATAGTGACAACATGGCGACTTTCATTCATACCACCCACATTCATACTATACAGAATGTACTTGTCAAGTGAGTCACTGAATCGTTCACTAATGATTGAAATGATGACAGTCAAAACGTCTCTATTATGTGCTGCTTAGAAACAGCGATTCTGTTGAGGCTTTGTTTGGACTTATTTTTGACAAGTAACTAAAAACAGACAAGTTACAGTTTTTCTCGATTGCTAAAACACTATAACCAGGCTTTTGAACTAAAATTTCAAAACCATAACGCCATTTTCAAAAAGCACACCCATTTTTCTGAACTATAAACACTATTCCCTGCTTTGACACATGAGTCAAATTTAGTGAACTGTTTCTGCAAAACTCTAAACACAAATCTCTACATTTCTCAGCGCTT
Organism: Poropuntius huangchuchieni; assembly: GCA_004124795.1. Lineage (NCBI taxonomy): Eukaryota > Metazoa > Chordata > Actinopteri > Cypriniformes > Cyprinidae > Poropuntius > Poropuntius huangchuchieni. The sequence continues at coordinate 277 of SCHK01184373.1, read as the reverse complement.
ACACCATGTGCTCATTTAGAAAGCACTAGTATTCAAAATTCTTCACTCAAGTCACTACAGCTTGAGCTCAATTAGCACACAATAACTCAAGTGGAAACATAGGAGTCAAAATTTATCACACACCAATCACAACCTTCGATGGAGATAAAAGGGCCAAAGTCAGCTTACAGTTTTTCTCAGTGACTTTGGTGCAATTCTCGAATCAGAAATTAACTTCTCAGAACTACTTGTTCAATCTGCACATCATCTAGTCACTTGTTTATCATTTATCATTCTT
>SCHK01184347.1:274-16227 GCA_004124795.1 Poropuntius huangchuchieni | reverse complement strand
AGTTATTATTGGAATATTGACTATTAGCAAAGGAATACATGCTAGTATGTAATGAATACATACTAGTGACAAATTGAATAGATGTACTCACTATTGGAATAAGTACTTGTATCTAACATACTAGAAATATAAAGTACAAGGGGATACTAGTTGGTTTTAAGGAATACATGCTAAAGCAGTTTGCCTTAGGATGTGATCTGATTCTGCTTCATGTGACTGTGTTCTCTTCCAGCGGCCCGCGGCAGACGGGTGCAGGTGCGCTCAGGGGCCCGCACCTGCCGGGGCTCGCCTAGGACTGTGTTTAAAATTGAGCCAGAAATGGACATTGACTATGGTATGCTGCTGAGCTTTTAATGTAGTAGACTGAACAGGTCCACTACAAATGCCTGATGATCAAATACACACCACAAAACATATATATAAATAACTATAACGGTTGCACATTTTGCTTGCAGTGGAGGCCAATAAAGCGGTTGAAAAGACAGGAACAAGGTGATTGCACATTTAAGATAAGAACACATGGACACTTTCTCATGAAAGACCCCATGAAATCAAAGTTGGAGTTTTGTGGTTTTTATATGCATTTAATATGCATAGCGTTTCTATTCCATTAAGAAATGGACCAAAACTATCTTGCATTACTAAATGTATTCAAATTTATGTCCTCAATTTAGCAAAAGCTGGTAGTGCATCTTTATTTATGCTGTGACGTCAACTTAAGGCTATTGGCTGTTACAGACATAAGACCAGTTTCAAGACAAAAAAATAAAAAGAGTGTTCGTCAAGCCATTTCGTGGGGTCTTTGAAGACACTGATGGCTGCTAGTGTTTTGGAGTTGGTCTAACAAGCCCTATGTTTGTTAACTGCCATATTTCAGTGTGGAGAAAAAGGAAGAGGAGAGCATGGATGATGATGTTATAGAAGAGGAAGAGTGTCCATTTGTGGATGATCCAAAAGATGAAAACTACCTACCCCAATCACATAGGTAATGTTGTATCTTGTGTATATATACAGATTGTAGTCGTTTGGAATTGACACTAATATGGTATTAGAGACTTGAACATTGTTAAAACCTCTTGGAAACAGTTATTGTTTCGTTTTATAAGTGACCGAAATCTGATGTGTTATAGAATGATTACAGAAATCAGTCAATTATAAAATGAATGTAATGAAATATTATTTTCAGGATTTCCAGTATCAGGGACAACCTGTAAATATCAGGGAATTACAAAATTGTAAATAAAATTAAAATATAGTGTTTAAAAATTATGCAAAGATTTAGAAACACTGCTTTATTATTTGAGTCATGTATTAGGTTATGTATGCTGATTATGACTTGTGTTTCTCTGTTCAACAGCGATGAAGAGGACGCCGTCAGCAGTGATGAAGATGTCCCTTTTAGAGATGACGCGAATGACCAGAGCTATGATCCTAAGAATGAGAAGTGCGTTTTTCTGTGTCTTCTGAATGTCTCGTCTCGTCTCCTACGCCCTCTATATTTCTGTTGTATTTCTGTGCAGGGAAATTCCTAAGTCGAGGCGCAGACCCCCAACTAGACTGATGGAGAAGAGCAAGGCTGCAATGCAAGAGACTGCAACAGAGCAAGAGACAGAGATAAAAACTGAGGGAGGGGAGAGCACAGATGTGCAGACCGCTGCTGAAGTTGAGGAAGGTGCCGAGCCACCCAGGAAGTGAGTCAGTGATGTTGTTTTGTATGTTTGTGATGGAAACACAACTTGACGCCGCTGCAACAAAATGTTGACTCACTAGGTTTACAGTCTCATTCACTTGGTGAATGATAAACAAATATTAAGACTTTCAGACTTTCTTGTTTTTTGTCTTAGAAGAGGGCGAAGAAGGAAAGATGATAAAAGTCCTCGTCTTCCTAAAAGAAGGTAACAAAGTTTCTCACATTGAAAGTTGAAAACAGTCTTAAAACATGAGTAGAGATCTATCCATCTCCTTTTTTATTTAGAATACAAACATTAGCAATAATTTTTGTATACTAAATAAATAATATGTAATTTTTTTGTTTTAGTATCTGCTGGCTGGAAAGTGTTAACAAAGCTTTTGTAAATAAAGTCTGAATTCTTGGGATTATTAAAAAAAAAAAAAAAAAAAAATCACTGAAATTTATAATAGGTCAGGAAAATTCATTGAAATTTCTATAGTCAGTATTACTTTTTTCTAAAGTGTTTTTTTTGGGGGGGGGGGCAGGGGGGAACAAAAAAATGCTGTGTTTAGTGCAAAAAAAACTGTAGTCATCACAAACAAATGAAAAATCATTGAAAATTAAAATACATTGTTCAAGAAGTGTTGCGATCCTGATTATGGCTATAATTATAACAGTGTATTAAAGGAACACACCACTATTTTTGAAAATAGGCTAATTTTCCAACTCCCCCAGAGTTAAAAAGTTGAGTTTTACCGTTTTCGAATCCATTCAGTCGATCTCCGGGTCTGGCGGTAGCACTGTTAGCATAGCTTAGCATTGGTCATTGAATCTAATTAGACCAGAAGCATCTCGCTCAAAAATGACCAAAGAGTTTCGATATTTTTCCTATTTAAAACTTGACTCTTCTGTAGTTACATCATGTACTAAGACCAACGGAAAATGAAAAGTTTAAATTTTCTAGGCCAATAAACTCAACTTTTTAACTCTGGGGGAGTTGGAAAATGAGCCTATTTTCAAAAATAGTGGTGTGTTCCTTTAATGGTATATGATATATTTTATATTTATAATTAAGTTTTGTACAATCAAATGACATTGCTCTTTTTACAGATGTTGAAATAGTTTTTTTTAATAAGTGACAGCATGCCACGATTTAATTTGTAACTGGAAGATTGCTGGTGATCATTTGTGCTTGTACTCAGGAAAAAGCCACCGGTGCAGTATGTACGTTGTGAAATGGAAGGATGTGGTACAGTGCTGGCCCATCCACGTTACTTACAGGTACAAATGCAAACTAGTGTTTGCCTCACTGACTGACACCTGACACACAGTTTAGACCTGAAGCTGTTGTCTTTCTCTCCTGCAGCATCACATTAAATACCAACACCTGATGAAGAAGAAGTACGTCTGCCCTCATCCCTCATGCGGACGACTCTTCCGGCTGCAGAAACAGCTGCTGCGGCATGCCAAGCACCACACCGGTAAGATAAACACATCCAGTTTAAAGCTTGTAATAGTTATCGTGAAGTGTCTTTGGTTGGGTGGCTTTTTTAAAGTAAAGTCTGTTTCAGATCAGAGAGATTATATCTGTGAGTTCTGTGCTCGCGCCTTCAAGAGTTCTCACAACTTGGCTGTGCATCGAATGATACACACCGGAGAGAAACCACTGCAGTAAGTCAAATCTCTGCTGCTTACATGCTACTGCACACTATTACTTATCAAACTGAGAAGACCAAGTACAGCTGCTTGATCATTTTTGTAAAACAAACCCAAAGTGGACATCAGGTTTTGTGTCTCCTGAAGGGCTTAATTTTGTGTAGATGACCAGCTGACTTATTACATGGCTGCTTAACAAATAAAAATTATATTAAACATTGATTTGGGTTAAAAGCTGTATAATTTCACTGTATTCATAGTACTTGCTAAAATAAAAGCTTGATGGTTTAACTTTTAAAAATGACAAAACTAAGGCATGAATATTAGTACTGTCATTTTAAAATATAAAATCATTATTTTTTTTAAATAGTATATTGTAAAAAAAAAAAAAAAAGTTAATATTAAGTATTCAGTAAATAGTATTACTAAATAAATAATAGTACTATGATCATGTTTAATATTTTTATTTAATTTTTATTTTATATTTAAATTGATAATCAGTGTTTTGTCAAATTGTCCAGCCCTACAAAAAAGCAAAGCAAACCTGAGACTCTTTGAATAATTGCATTGCGTTAAATTGCATTTAAACAAATTTTTATCATAAAATCGCAATCAGCTTTCATCCCCAAGTTGTGCAGCCCTGCAATACATGCATAATTATTAGGACAGTTGATATTTTGAAAATTTTTTTTTTTCCCCCCCCAAAGCACTTTTTATAATTCCAAGCTTTATGCACACCTGATTATAAGGTGTTTTTCACTTCCAGCCCTCTTTAACAATTATGTTTAATTTATAAATCAATATACTATATGACAGTTCAGACGGCTAAATACAGCGTGTTCTGCTGTAGTGAAGGAAGGATATTGAAGGTGCAACATGGAAGATAGTTAGATGACTGTTATTTGTCACGCTCCTACATGCCCTGAATATAAATATATAGTATGCAATTGCATTAACTTTTGATAGCTTCGTAGAAATGTCTGTGCCCGAGAGACTGTGCTTTAGTTGTCATGTTACATTTTGATTAACACCGAAAAAAAATGACAAACTTCACATTTGAAATTGTATAATAGTCAAATAACATATAAGTTCTCCACTGTCAATTTCAAGCATCTCATTTCCTTTCTAGGTGTGAAATCTGTGGTTTCACTTGCCGTCAGAAGGCCTCCCTTAACTGGCACATGAAGAAGCACGATGCAGATGCCACGTATCAGTTCTCCTGCAGCATCTGCGGCAAGAAGTTCGAAAAGAAGGACAGTGTGGTTGCTCACAAAGCCAAGAGCCACCCCGAGGTGCTCATTGCCGAGGCCCTGGCTGCCAATGCCGGAGCCCTCATCACAACTCCAACGGGAGTCACCTCGCTGCTGGAGACCTCCACAGGCTCCATGCAGACAGAGCAGGTGGTCCCCGAGACCCAGGGGAGCTCTGCGATAGCAGCGGGTCAGACGGGTCCAGTGATGGTTGTGGAGCAGGATCACCCGCTACACACCATGCAGGTGCCGGTGACCCTGGCCTTGTCCTCGACAGAAGAAGAAAACAGCGCTCCTTCACAGCAGACCTCCGCTCACTCTCTGCAGATGCCACTACAGTTCGTCTCGACACAGCAGCACCAAATGCAGCAGCTACCCATTCAGCCCTCCACGACCAGTGTCGCCCAGCAGGCCGCTTTGGTCCAGCAGCTGCCCGTTCAGTCCTACAGCCCTCAATCCCAGATTGTCCACATGGCCTTCAGAGCTCTTCCTCAGCAGCAGCTCCCACTGGTTTCTGTCGCACAGCAGCTGCCTCTTCAAACCACCCAGCCGCATCAAAACCAGACCCTCTCCAGGCCCCCAAGCCACAACCCGGCTCCCAATACTCCTCTTCTCTCCCAAACCCAGAGCGTTTTGGGATTCGGGGGCAACCCTGCCGCCTCCTCATCTACATCTCCCCAGTCTTCCACTGCTCCTTCAGAGACGAGACAGGTGGTCTGGGAGGGAGACGGGACTAATGAGAATGGAAGTGGGGGCGGGGTTTGGGAGGCGGGCGGAGAGGGGGAGGAGCCAAACATGACGGACAGTTCAGACGGCCAAATACAGCGTGTTCTGCTGTAGTGAAGGAAGGATGTTGAAGATGTAACACGGAAGATAGTGAGATGACTGTTATTTGTCGCGCTCCTACACGCCCTGAAGTTAAATATATAGAGTCATAAATATATTGTATGTAATCGCATTAACTTTTGGTAGCTTTGTAGAAATGTCTGTACCAGGGAGACTGTGTTTTGAGTTATTGTCATTTGTTCATTTTGTATATAAACAGTTATAGTCCCCTCCAACAACCACATCTGTTTTGTGTGTGTGAGTGTGTTGTTTTGTGGCTGTAGAGGCTTCCACAGACCTTAATTCACTTTTAAGTCTGTGTAAGGCCATTGTGTGTAAGCGAACTTGTGCCATCATGTGGCTTGAATCGGTACTGTAGAAATTAGGGATGCACCCATATTACAAATAAGCTGATCATTTTCATGTTATGGTCAATATTAAAATTCCATCCTATTTTGTCTAAATAAATTTAAAATAAAACACTAAAAACAAATCAGCTGTTTTAAATGTTACAAGTGAATTTATGCATCACTACTAAACAAATAATTTTTTAATTTGCTAACAATAATAACTTATTAAATTATTAGTGTTTTTAAACTTTAACTAAGCATTTGATGATGGCAAAAGTAATGTAAATGCAAAAAAAAAAGCAGGAAAATATATTAATGCCTGATATACACCACTGTTCAAAAGTTTGATATAGTATTTTGAAAGTTTTTTTTTTTTTTTTTTTCCAATAAATTGCAGTTAACACTAATATTGTTAAATACTGGCACAATTAAAGCTATTTTCTATTTTTATAAAAAGCTATTAAAGCTATTTTTTATTTTGATACATTTTAAAATTAATTCCTGAGATGGTAAAGCTGAATTTTCAGCAGCCATTACTCTTCAGTGTAACTGAATTGTAAATGTTGAAAACACTGCTGTGTAAACCGGATACTTTTCATGATTCTTCGATGAATTTACAGATTAAAATAATAGCATTTACTTGAAATATACTTTTTTGTTGCATTATTTATAAATGTATTAATTTAATGCATCCTTGCTTAATACATGTACTCACACTTCTTTCAAACAAATCTAACTGCCTCCAAACTTTTGAACATTAGTGTATATCAAATTTAAACTTACAGCTACCAATTTTCTGAAAAGAAATAGCTAATATCACCAGTAACAGATACAACACCTATATATATAGTGCAACCCTAGGTGAAATGAACTGTAATAGCAAAAAAAAGACACATAAATTTGAAAATACATTGACCATATATATTTTGAGAGCCATCAAAAACACAATATTTATACATACTTACACTTACTGTTTCAAAACCTTAGAATTAGACTAATGTAGGATTAAAAGGGGGGCTTCTGAAAGCCAGATAAGACCTAGATAAATGCCATTTTAATAATGACATCTATTCCTTACATTTGCTAGAAGAATTTTCACAAGTCTCTCTCTGCTATTATTGACCACATGGTCTTTGTCTACAAAACAAAACTCTGGAGAAAATCTGTAACACACGTTTTACATTTTACAGACTGATCATCACAATCTTATCAGTAGCATATTAATTCAATAAATATAACACAGTGGGTGTTTTTCACACAAAAGTTAGTTACACAAATTATGTCCTACAGACAGAAAGTAATTGTTAGGGTTGTGAGAGTCTGGCATACTGCTTGAGAGCACGTTTTGGTGGAATGAGAGAATCATTCACCCCCACTCTTCTCTTCTTTCGCTGTTCATTGTCTTTCTCTTCATCCGTCTCTCTGTCTTCCTCACAAGAAGCCAGCGGACCATCATTGTGTGAACCTGTAACATTGTCTTTTGGTCCACTGTCGGAGGTGACCACAGGGTTACTCTGCAGATCGCTGTCATGTGCGAACTTGCAGCGGCTTCCAAAGCGGCAGCGGCCATCCTTCCTGTAGGCCACACAAATGCGCTTACCGTCAATCTGGGTGGGGCGCGCTTGTAAAGTAAGAGGTACGTGTTTCTGTAGGACATTCAGTCTCTCCTCAGCCAGCTCTTTGAATGGATTAGCAAACACACTGCTGCCTGTAAGCGCTCCACCCGAGCTGGATCCTCCCAGAGGTGGAGGGGGGAGCTTGTGAGTGTGAGGACGGACAGAGAGGAGTGGCAAGGGCTCGGAAAAGGAGCGATCGGCAGTGGGCGGCTCCTCTTGATCCTCATCCTCTGGAGCAGATTCAGACTCACTGGAAAGCGATTCCGACTCCAACAGGAAATTACGGCTTTTCGTCTTCTCTACAGTGCATTCTGTCTTTTTGAAGGACCTAAGCAGAAATAATTAAAGATGTTTATCTAAAACAGTGATACTTGGTCATTCTCAGCTCATTAAAGGAATAACTGACTTTTTCTCATCATGTAATCATTTATTCATGAAAGTGAATGGTGACCACCATTAGTTCACACAAACACCCTTATCACCCTTGTGCAAAAGAAGCAGTTTCTCATACTTATTAATGAAATAATACACTTTAAAATAATGTACTTAAGTGTGAACTGAATGTAAAGTTTTGAGCACTTCATTGCAATTAAAACTATTTTATAGTTTAAATCTATATCAAATGCAATTAGTTGAACTTAAAAGTGCTTTTTTTGGTAGGACTTAAGAATATCTTACTATCTTACTATAGTACTACCTAATATACTGACAAGCATATATTGTAAACTAAAATATGCTTTAGAATCAAGCATTTACATGTGCTTTAGTATGTGGACACATTAAAATAATCTGTAAAGCATGACAACGCATTATAACAATTTAAAATGTAAGTTAAAGTAAAACTTTACATTTGACATTATTACAAAGTGCACTTTTTAAAATTGTGTTAAGAAGCAGACATGAAAGCGTACTCCAAGTGGCTTTTAATTTTATTTTTACATTTACATTTAGTCATTTAGGGGATGCTTTTATCCAAAGTGACTAACAAATGAGGACAATAAAAGCAATCAAATCCAACAAAAGAGCAATGATAGTGCTATAAGTCTCGGAATATATGCAATAAAAACAAATCAAGTAGATAGAATAGAAAAAGAATAAAGAAAGCTAGTGTTAGAGGCCTTTTTATTTTTACCTGCAAGTTAAACAATACACTTTTAAACCACAAAATTAGTTATTGTAGTGCAATTAGTTATTTACCACATAATGAAAGTAAATGGTGACCACTACTCTCAAACAAGATTTGAATTTACAGCATTAAATTACAGGACTTTCCTCACAAAAAGCTATCATTTGGCTTCAGAAGACTCATATGGACTACTTTTATGTTGCTTTTTGTCCTTTTTGGAGCTTGACAGCCCCAGTCCCCGTTCACTCTTTTTCAGTTCTAATATCAAGATATTTAAACTGAACAAATATCATATATCACGACATTTTTATATCATTCAATTGCACTGAAGAATTAATGTTGCTTTGTAATTACATAATAGTGAGTAAATGATGACAGAATTTTATATCCTTTTAAGATTTAAGATTACGACCGTGGAAGCTTCTCTTCACACTTCACACTTTAATTTTCTCAAATGAAAAACTCCTATACTGATTGAAAACGGATATTATAAATAATGTATTTGTTTGTTTAATTATAAATTACTTACTCCTTCGGATTGTCTTCTCCTTTCTCTTCATCCTCTGACTCGGATGAAACCCCGTATCCTACAAGCGAATTCATATCGACTTATATACAAGTTATTGAGAACTGTGATCCAAATTCTTTGAAAAACTTGTCAGTATGGTTGGATATCAAAGATGCAATTGTCACTGAATCGTTTGTTTATCCGGAAGTCAGGTTTTCTTCTTGGTCCCTAAACAGATATTCTTGGAAATAAAAAGTAAATGAATGTGCCACCGTGAGGCGCGGAATGGTATTGCGACAATGATATCAGCTGGAGTATTAAAAATAGTTTTTGTTCATTAAAATAAATCAATAATAAAAATAAAATTGAAATATTAGACCAAATACTTAAAAATAAAAAGCTAAAAAAAGCCCTGAAAATTAGAAATGCAACTAAATAAAATAAACATTTCAAGTTTTAACTAGTAAGTTTTTAACTAGTAAACTTAAAGTTTTTACTAAAACTAAATGTAAAATAAAAACAAATATATATATATATATAAATGACAAAAGCACATAACAAAATTACAAAAACATATTCTAAAATTAAAATAAAGTAAAATGCAAATTAAACTTTAATTACAAATAATATAAAACTAAAATATTCAAAGTATTAATATACATTGCTATAAATATTATATAAATAATATTAAAATAACACTTAAGTCTTGTAAAACAGGCTTAATACACAAAGAGACATGCATCATTTACAATGGGCACTGATGGGAGATGACTTTTTTGTCCCCATGGAACAACTTTGTTAACAAGTGCTACAATGAATGGCGATTTGGCACTGGAATTTATTTTTAATGTTTAAGATGAGTGTTCGTTGCAGCCGTTATCAGTAGCAGAAGGAATATGGCAACAGTGTAACAGTGTAATCTTCTCTCATGCACAAACAGAGTCACGTTCTGTTCCGTCACTTTTCCACTGCTGCGGCAACTCTATAATTAGTGAAACCACAAAATGCAAAGAAATGTTTCACACCACTTCATATACATCCACTGGCATATTTAAATTAACTATGTCACATGTATGCAGGGATTACATAAGTGAAACAACATCACTTTTGACACTTCACGCAATTTAGATAAATGTTGTGTTCCTAAGAATTTCCACTTCTAGACAAGTAGGCTATGGGCCTACACTCTCAAAATTAAAGGTGCTTACATTGGTTCTTCACAGCGATGCCATAGAACAGTAATCCTCAAATCTGACTTCCTGCAGAGTTTAGCACCAACCCTGATCAAACTCTGTGATTTTTAATGATCCTGAAGACATTGATTAGCATGCTCAAGTTTGAGGGTCAGAGCTAAACTCTGCAGGAAAGTGGATCTAGTGAGCCAGATTTGAGTATCCCTGCCATAGAAGAACCATTTTTGGTTCCACAAAGAACAATTCAGTCAAAGGTTTTGTAAAGAACCATTTCTTTCTTACCTTTTTAGAATCTGAAGAACCTTCTTTTGCCACAAAGAACCTTTTATGGAACAGAAAGGTTCTTCAGATGTTAAAGGTTCTTTATGGTACTTAGACAAAAAGGTTCTTCTATAGCAAAGTGAAGCACTTTTATTTTTAAGAGTGTATATCACAGTTTGAGACACAATAAATGTCTCAAATAAATGTCTGAGTAATAGGTTACAACATTTTCCGGGCTCTCTATTGTAAAAAAGGGAAGGTGTGGGCACTGATAAGCTTAGAAAAATAAAAAAGTGGAATACCACCCTTTTATACCACCCTTCCTTGTTATTTCACGTCAATTCCTTATCTGAATAGGTAATAAATGGACTGACAGAATTCAAATGGCCATTCACAAACTGAATTTACAAATTTTGGCTATATTCAATAATGTTTTCTGCTGCATGCTTATTAGAGTGCAACATTTCTGTACTCAAATCTAAAGTCATTAAGGAATTTCTTGACATTATATTATTTAAGCATCTTGCAACAACATAAAACAAGTAATCCATTTGCTTTAATGTAATGTAATATGACATATATTACACTGTAAAGTAATATTGGCATATATGTTAGGCCTACCCATGTATAATCTTCACATAGCCTATGTACATTCTCTGGGTAGATACAAATATAGGCTTTATGACTATTTTAAAATTTAATAGTAAAATTTGTATATGTTCATGTGTTCAAAACATCCTAAACAGTTATCTTTGCCATCTTTGCCTTTTTTTATTTTTATTTTTAATTTTTTTGCACACTAAGATCTCTCTTGTTCTTGTCTTTTATTTGATCAGTCACTGCACACTGATAATATGCTGCTCTACAATTCTTGCACTTTAAGATAACCCTTGTCTTGTCTCTATTATTAGGCTATATTATTTATATGTTTTTGTGTTTTCACACCACAGAGTAGCTAAGATTAATCAATGCTGGTGCTTTAAGAATTTTGTTGTTTGCTCTGCTTGCAATGACAATAAAGGCTATTCATTCATTCATTCATTCATTGATGTTAATAGTGTATATTTTTATACTGTAGCCTATGTAGCAATAAACGTTGAAAAAAAACTAAAAAGACGTAATTTAGAGTAGGCTGGTTATAGATCATGATATTTAGATGCTCGAAATTCACAGTTCAGGTGTGATTATATGCAACTCATAAATCAAAATTAGGCTAACGTAATGTAAACCACAGACCTTATTTTACTCATAAACCAAACCAAAAACCGCCATTCTAAAAACCCATAGGAAATTCCAGAGGCGAAAAAAATCTTAATTTCCTTCCGGGCTTTACAAGCAAACGACTCAATTGGGTGCTTTTTCTTTTTATTTATTTACATTTTCCAGTTCGCATTGGTATTAAGCGGTGGCTCTATGAGGTGAACTCTGAGCCAATGAAAATCCCTTTTGATTTCCCAGCCCCTCAAACACACCACGTTCCCATAAAGGGGCGGAGTCACGGCTAATTCAGAACTACATTAAAACGGGAGAACAGCGTTTTGGAAATCGTGCTGCAAGTCATAAGAGATATTTTGGCGAAAGTGAAATAACCGCTACTGAGAAACAGCGACTGAGGATCATCATTCAACATAAATACAGCCTACGGTAGTATATAGTCGGGGTCCTATAAAAGCAAGAATATATCCTGATTTCTTTCTGCTGTTGATTCAAACGTTATTTTTCAAATAGTAGGTGTTTTTGAGCGTAAATGGCTGGCAGAAGCGCAAACGGTCGTCATGGGTTGCGGGGCCACGCAGGGAGAACCGCAGCTTTAGCCCGGCTGCTTCATAAGGAATGCATCCAACTCCTGGAGTTATACGTAAGTCTCAAAATAGAGCTTATTTATACAGAACTAATCTAATTATTATATTTAACCGTTGAGCCTTTCCTAATTATGGCCTGCATGGTGTGCGACGCAAACTGAAGTCATCGGCATCATGACATTTAGTTGAAGGAATGTCTGGGGGAAGCAGCAGATGAATTGTGTGAGAAGTGACAGCGTTGTCTGAGCGCGGCTGCTGCGGGGTTCCAGACTTGTCGGTGCGCGCAGCGAATGGAAAGTGCCTCTGCATTATAAAGCGTGATTGTTCCAGTTATAAAAAAAACGTTTTTGGATACCTGCCATATTGTTCAGGTCCACCACCTTCTCTCTTGTTTTCCCTGAATGTTGAAACAATTCTGAGTTCCGTCTTGTTTCGGTGGAAATGTAGCCTGAAACCTGGGAGCGGTTTGGAATGTGGGGGAGTCTTTGAGCTTTAGAAATAGGTGAGCAACATTGGTTTCCTATTCAGCCTAAGTACAGCGCGAGCTGATCAGCTGAAGGCTTCAGAGTGTGCTACATTATTAATTAGTGACTTAATAAAATGCCAACAACACACTTCTGTCAGCATCAGGCTAAAGTTGAGAGAAATGCTCTGGCTTAAGGTGAGAGGAAAATTAGACAAGGCTAAAATATTAGTTTTTTTTTTATTAAAAATGTAGAATCTTGAAAAAAAATTATATCTTTTTAAAGGAATACAACTTTTGGGGAGTTTTAAATAGATTAAAACTGGCTTAAACTATAAACTGTGATCATTATTTGTGTGTGTGTGTGTGTGTGTGTGTGTGTGTGTGTGTGTTGTTTGTTGTATTTCTAGCCTAACCCAGTCATCTCAATTACAAAAAGTTTCCTAGTTTACCCAAGTTCGCCCTTTATATGGAACATCCACTGCTCAATACTGTGCAATAATGTTATTCTGCATTGTCCCTGATAAATAAACAATAATTAAATAAATACAGTGTTCAGGTGACCTTTGGAAATTGTGTGTTGGCTGTACAAGTTTATACGAGTTAGTCTGGCTCTATCTTTTATTATTTTTTAATTGCTGCTTTTATTCACTGTCATATGTTCACCACATGTTTGTTTACCAATTTCATCATCTGGAATTTCTGCTCATTACATTGAACGTTTCTTGTAACCTCCACTCATTCCCTTTGTCTCACGGTTTAGAGAAACAGTGAATCATTGCCGTCCTCGCCGGTCGACGGAGGTTATTTAGTGTCCATTCCTCCACTGGTCCCTCAGCTGTCAGATGCAGAAAAAATATCTATCCTGCATGCTGCGCTCAAGGAGTGTCTGCGACTTCTGGAAGATGTCATTACCCGGGAGGACGCAGAATTTTCCGACGAAGACAGCGAGTACAAGAGAAAACGGAAAACTGTGAGGGATCGTCTGGGGCACCTGTTAGCAAGCACAGAGCAGCTGCTAGTGGATGGCCCAAAATTTGAAGCTGAAGTTAAAGAGGTGTTTAGCCAGCCATTTAAATATATTGTTTCCTCATAAATGTGAAGCTGTTCTGATAAAAGCATTAACTATCTGTCTGTGCTTGTGTGAAAGGAGCTGGATGGTCAAGCGGCCAGTGGGAGTTTCGGTCTGAAGATGTGGATTGTACGAGTGCTGCAGGACCTCGTGCACTGGACAGGCCAAACATCTGACACTCTCCGCTCTATGCCGGCAGAGATGGAGAAAGCACCAAAGACAATGTCCCGAAGGACAAGAAGAGGCGCCGGAAAAATAAGGAAGTGAGACTGGATCTGTGAGAAAAAAAGAGAATGAAAGGGTGGAGAGGAAGAGGTCAGTATGATAAGAATGAGGAGAAGGAATTTCATTACAGCATGGAGAATGTAGAGAGTTAGAGGATCTGGATGCAGTCACTGGAATTCAGCATTCCAGCGCGGTGAAAGCAGGAGGGGAGGGTTTGGACAAGATATTATTTTATTACAATTATTTTAATATATTTCTTGGTCATTAAAATTAGATTTTAGACTGTAGCAATAAATGTAAATGTACTGTATGGTTTTATTACTTTTTGAGATTGTTGACCTTTAGATTGTTGAGTCATAGCAGACACTGCAGAGGTTTTCTTTTTTTTTTTATTGACCATGATGATCAAAAGTGAGTTAATATATTATACTTTTGTTTGCATATCAAAATTACTGTATGCATTTATTTGTATCTATAAGGGATATTTCACACAAAAAATAACATTCTGTCATTATTTACAAACCCCCATGTCATTCTGAATCTGTATTATTAAACCTGCACTATCCTTTGTGGAATGCAAAAGAAAAGATAAAAATGTTGGTAGCACTTTACAATAAGATTTCATTTGTTAACATTAGTTAACTGAACTTCCACAGCATTGATTAATCTTAGCTAATCTTGATTTCAACACATACGAACATGTCTGTTAACATTACTTAATACACTGTATTAACTAACACGAACAATAAACAGTTGTTATTTTTTATTACCTAACATCAAAAGTTAATAAATGCTGTAAAGAATATATTGCTTATTGTTAGTTTACATGATTTTATGCATTAACTAATATTAACAGATAAGACTTTACTGTAAAATGTTACCAAAATATCTATCTCTTTTTTTTGGACCCCTATATTCTTCAAAATATCTTCTTATTGTACAGATTTGGAAGGACATGAGTAAACATGAGTGAGTAAATGGTGAAGGAATATTCATTTTTGGAGAACTATCCCTGGAAATCTCTCCTCAAAATGATAATCTGCTGTTTCAAATAACTAGAACAATCTACTGTACAAACAGTGATGCATAACTTTAAAAGGCTGCTTCTTCACATTTATTATTCAAATGCTTGTCATTCCTGTTACATGTGCAGTGGGCAGTTATTAAGTGTACCATCTGTTGATGTTTGTTTGGATTAATTCCTCCATCCACAC
Source organism: Poropuntius huangchuchieni (assembly GCA_004124795.1). NCBI lineage: Eukaryota > Metazoa > Chordata > Actinopteri > Cypriniformes > Cyprinidae > Poropuntius > Poropuntius huangchuchieni. The sequence goes on along the minus strand of SCHK01184347.1, from coordinate 994 downwards.
TTACGAAACACTCATGCCCTCTGCTGGCTACATAAAGTTCTGCTATTTGTTCCAGGTCAACTTGTCAGATGTGACTCTGGTCCTAGTGACAGAGAAAAGGGTCCAGACAAGGCCTTTTTCAAGATGATTGAAGTTGTGCCTTTACACTGATTGTAGCATGTCCAATATCTACTCAAAATCTGTATCGTAGCAAGCCTGGGTCTGTCTTTGATTTAGGTGACGTACTGTATAGAGGAACTCGGGTGGAAGAGCATTAATGATTCAGCACCTGGTTACTGTATGAAGAGACTGGAATTGGTGAAGAAAGAAAAACACTACCATTATTATTTATTATTAATATATGCATTTTAAACTTGCACTGCAATAAATGGCAATATCTGAGCTGTCATTCAAACAGGTTTCTATCAATAACTTACAGTTTGATGACTCTTTTTGTATATGTGTGGACAGCTGTGATAAAGGAAAAGCAGGATGTGTTTGGAAGAGAGGGGGTGGAGTGTATGTTTGTGATCTGAGTGTGTGAGTGTGTGTATGTGTGTGTGTGTGTGTGTGTGTGTGTGTGTGTGTGTGTACTGGAAGAGAGGCAGGATGCCTGTGAAAGGGGGAGGGGTGTGTATGTGTGTGTTATTGTATGTGTGTATTTGTCTGAGTATATGCATGTGCAAGTGAGTTACAGAGTGAGAGAGAATAGAGAGAATGTGAATGTGTGTTTGTGATGTG
>SCHK01184320.1:0-11004 GCA_004124795.1 Poropuntius huangchuchieni | reverse complement strand
GGTTAGGGTTTGGCTTAGGGTTACTTGCATGTAATTATGCAGAATTTATTATTATTATAATAATAAGTACATCTAACATATGTAACTAGGACACCGTAAAATAAAGAGATTCCAAGTTTTCAAGTATTTTTACAAAACTTTGTTACAGATTTACAGAATTCTACTTAGAAATTAATATTTTAGTAATTAAATATCTGCTTGGTTAGCCTTAAGCTCACTTAAATTAGTTCTAGCTCATTAGACATGGCGTCTAAAATCAGTTTACTGAGCAGGTGCCTTCATACACAAATCTGTCTGACCGGGCATGACAGCTGATGTAGATTTTGGACACAACTTTAGACTTTCTGTGTACAAATAAAGCATACAGAGGCAGAAACCATTAACAGTCCATTTATCATTGTCTTTGTCCCTCTCAGAGGGTGAGTCGGGGTCCTCTACTGCGTCGTCATGGGTTCCAGGAGTGCATCCTATTGGTCACTCAACGCATCACAAAATACCCCGTCCTGTTGCAACGTATCTATGACAACACCAAAGGTAAGACACAAGCATATCAATCTCGCCATTTATTTAAACAGCTGCTCACCTCCCATGGTCTGTATCTTTTCAGTGTCCCTTTGATGAAAAATGTGTATTATATACATATGTGTCACAAAATGCCCCTGGCTTTTTAGACTGACTTGTGTGTAACAATGCAGACAATCAAGAGGAAGCTGCAGGTCTGTGTCAGGCGCTGTCTTGTATACGGGAGCTGCTCTGTTCGGTGGACCAGCAGGTGTTGGAACTTGAAAGGACACAGCGGCTGCAGGAGATCCGATCCAGGGTCGACCCGAGGGCCGAGGCCAAACTCCGCTCCGGAGCCCTGTTCAGACCGGCCGAACTGCTCCGCAGGCAGCTGATACACGAGGGCACGCTGCTCTGGAAAACGCCCAGCTCTCGCCTCAAAGGTAGTGAAGACTGTGGTTGTTTATGAGGAAGTGTGATGTGGTACACGTCTGTGTGAAAGGGAGAGAGACACACATGCTATTGTATTAGCTGACATCATGTAATGTGCTGTAAGTGTTTGAATAAAAAAATGTCCCATTTTCTTTGTGTTGTAGATGTTCAGGTTATGCTGATGACTGATATTCTAGTATTCTTGCAAGAGAAAGATCAACGATTCATCTTCGCTAGTTTGGTAAGTTACTTTGATCAAGTATTTAACTTTTCCATGTAACTGTGATACTGTGATTAGTTTGTGAAAATCTGTACAACAATATCTTTTCTTCTCATTCTCTCTGTAGGATAAATCTGCTGTGGTCTCACTGCAGAGTCTCTTGGTCCGAGACATAGCCAATCAGGAGCGAGGCTTGTTCCTGATCAGCAGTGAGTCCAGCCCACCTGAGATGTACGAGCTGTACGCTGCATCTAAAGACGACAGAAACACCTGGATACGGCTCATACAGCAAACCATCAGCAGGTACATGCATGCAAATACATCAGTCCACACAACACTCAAAGCTGCCATTTGACTTTTTAGGCATCTCTGTTTTTGCGGTCGAATGGAAAGTCCCACAAAAGCACTTTTCTGCATTGTTCTATTGTATTTTCTTTTGAATCAGGACATTTCGAAGGGATATGTCAGTTCTGTGGGAAGCTTGACTTGCCAGTAGCCTTTGTTTACATTACAGCTCAGCAAAAACAAACTTGACAGCTTGCAAGGGACTCCTTCCAATAAATATAAAGACATCTTAGAAAAGATTATTATTATATATTATTTATTTTTTATCCTGTTTGTGCTAATACCCTCTTGCTGCTCCCTGGGAGTCCCCGGACTGCAGTCTTAAAACCCCCTAGTATACAGTGACACTTTCAAAATGAATAAATTATAACCACTTCCTTCAAAAAAATAAATTAGCAAAGAAAGTACAAGCATTGGCAATATTTTCAGTTTCATTCAAAAACTGTAAAGAGTGACTAGTATTTTTGGTACATTTTCCCAGAAGAGAAAGACTGTACATTTAAAATGTGTTTTGTTAAATGCAGGGACGCTAGTGTATAGATGACTGCATTGTTAATGGACAGACACTAAAATGCACTAAACTACCAGTTTAGTTTCTCATTTACCTCCATTGTTTTGTCACACAGCTGTCCATCAAGAGAAGAATTCCCTCTGATAGAAACAGAGGACAAGGCCCTTCTGCGAAGGCTCAAAGGTTTGCTTTAAACGCACACACTTTCACACTCCCAACAACACTGGGACAAACACGTTTTCATTCAGATTTTTTTTCTTCTTTTTTTTCAAAAGCTGAATCACTACAGTGGGTTAAGCACTGAAGGATTGAAAGAAGCATTTTGAAAAGCTCAAAAGAGCTCTTTCGCCCATCTGTCAGATCAGTTGGTTCCCTATCACAAGACATTTTCTCAAAACAAACGAGCTAGCTCGTAAAAAAAAGAAAGAAAACAAGTTGTCTTGACATATACAGATTTTTATGTGTTTTGACATCTTTACACAGAATTTGAAGGAGGAACAAAGCCACTATCTTGAGTGTAAAGAAGCTGACGTTGGTGTTTTATTCAAACAAGCACTTTGTTCCTCTTGCTCTGTGTTTCAGCTGATATCCAGCAGAAGGACAGGGAGGTGTTAGAGCTGCTTCAAGAGCGGGTCACCCTGTTCTCTGACTTGGCAGAGGTCATGGGAGGTTATGAGGTCATGCTGCCGTCCTGTTCCAGAAACCTGTTCAGAGCCGAGTCTCCTCAGGCGCCTCGTGGAGAACAGCTGCTCACACAGGCCATAACTGAGGGTAAGACAGACGGGATGTTACATTCAGGGCTAAAGCAGGGTGTTCTACCTGTATGAGGCTGGTTTCACTGTCTAGTGTGTATTTATTTCCCCGCCCATGTTAGTAGGTTAAAGTATTCACACTATGAGTAAGCAGTGCATGGATACAGAAAAGAAGGTGCTTTCTTTTATTTATGGTTTATTTATTCTTTTTTTTTTTTTGAAAAGCACAGCCATAAAAATCTTCTGGTTTTATGTATAATGTAAAAATGTTCAAATATCCAAATAAAAGCTTTGAATATTCAGCAATTGGCACAGCATCTGATTAAATAAATGACTGATTACAATAGTTAAAACAAATGTTCAAATAAATTTCAGACAGTATTTTTTAGTTATATATGTTTAGTTCATAGAGATTAAAAATCTTAAATATCCTGGAAATATTCAAATATATGTATTTATAACATTCAAATTATTGTCTGAAAAATGTTCAGAGGTTTTGGCACTGTAGCAATTAAAAATGTTTTAAATATATAAAATATTGACCCATCCTCTGAATAAATAAATTTGTTGTTTTTTATGTTTGTTTTTAGTTTGTGTATATTAAATATCTTTAAATATATTTAAAATAAATAAATAAAATAATAACAAAAAATAAAGATGTTAAAATATAATAAAATTAATACTTGCTGTCAGTAGATCTATATTTCTAACATTTAAATTATTGTCTGAAAAATGTTCAGAGGTTTTGGCACTGTATCATTTAAAAATGTTTTAAATATATAAAATATTGACCCATCTTCTAAATAAATAAATTAGTTGTTTTTAGTTTGTGTAGATTATATAATAAATAAATGTATATCTATAATAAATAAACTAATAACAAAAAATAAAGATGTTAAAATACAATAAAATTCATACTTGCTGCAAGTTGATCTCTCTTTAAACTAAAAAAAAAAATAATATTTTTTTTTCCAATTTTGAAAGGATCACAGACCAATTGTTTTTAATTTGTGTGGATTAAATATCTTTAAATATCTTAACGTTTTTTTTAATTAAATAATAACAAAAAATAAAGATATTAAAATATAATAAAATTCATACTTGCTGCCAGTATATCTCTGTCTCTTTTTAATTAAACAAAAAAAAGTTTAATATTCTTTTTTTCCTATTTCGGAAAGTTCACAGACCATTTTAGCTAAATCTTCTGAGCTCATGCTCAGATCTTCAATAATATCTTGTAAAATGTCATGATGTACTTTTTCTCACTCTCTGCAGTGGACAGATTGACAGAGCTGTTATTAGGATCCAATTTTGAGGTTCCTCTGCCCTGCAGTTCCAACGGCCATCACAACCACACTGGAGCACTAGTAATCAGTAGGTGTCAAATACACAACACGCAGTATGTAAATGAATGTGCTTTTAGTGTGTCTGATTGGCTAAATATACCATTTTATATGACCATTTCTTCTAGATGGACAAGAAGTATTAGTCAATGGCTCCCAGGAGAACCAAACTGCTCAGGTACACAAAACTAACGTTGTTTTGTAAGAAAATATGCTTATATCTATGTTAGTGAGTTGCTTATCACACTTCTCTGACATCCAGCATTGCCTGCTTCATAAAATGTAATAATTATGCACATAGTAAGATGGTTCGATGCTATTGCTGAGTTTTTATGTAATGCTGAAAAAAAAGAAATTAGTCATTTTCCGAGCCCATCTGAAACTCGCAGGTTTCCATAGCAACCTGAATCTACCAAAAACTCTCCATCACGACTCACCACTGGTGCTTGAAAGCTGCGCTTCATCTCCTTTTTCATCGACACATAGCAAGACAGTGCTTTTCAACGTGTGCTGACAAATGAAAGCTTTTTGAATTAATTTGCTGGTTCAGAATTTTGATTGTGTGAATAATGCAAAAACCTCCCTATTCTCTACAGGATGGTAATGGGAATCAAATGGAGGACAAGACACCAAGTGAGGTACTGACATTTAGGCTTAATGTGTGCTGTGTAGGGATGTGCTGAGTGTATCAGCGCATACATACGGGCTGATAATGATAACTGATTATTTAACATTTTGCATTAGAATTCTTTGACTGACTAGAGTGACTAGTAAATTAATAAAAACAAAGCACTCTTACACACACAGTAGCTTGCGATTAAAAGCTTAGAATATTGATTTTGCAATGCGTCAAGACAGTGTGGAAAACTCGTTAAATTAGAAGTTCAAAAGTTTTGGATCAGTAACTTTATTATTATCATTATCAAATTAATACTTTCATTCAGCAAGGATGCAAGTTCATCAAAGGGACAGTAAAGACGTTTGTAATGTTAAAAAGCTTTTTATTTCAAATAAATGCTGTTCTTTTGAACTGCCTATTCATCAATGAATCCTGAATCCTTTCTATTCATGAAAAAAATCAACATTGTTAATAATAAAGTAACTAAACAAGCATATTAGAATGCTTTCTGAAGGATCATGTGACACTGAAGACTGAAGTAACCAGACTAAAAGACTAAAAAAAAAAACAGCTTTGCCATCACAGAAATAAATTATATTTTAAAATGCATTAAAATAGAAAACAGTTATTTTAAATTATAAACCAAAGCAAACCATGGTCCATAACACATGATTAGGCGAAATGATTGGCTGTTATATGCAAAAAAAAATTGCCCTCCACTATACTGTGCATCACTAGTCTCCTATAAATATTACAAGGACACACAAATTTCCAGGCTTATATGGACTAGTATGTGTATTTCTATATTTAAATTATTATTATTTTTGTTAATATGCATCTGAATGTCTTTGTGTTTTAGGAGGTGTCACAGAGGCTGGTGAATCTCAGCGCTCAGTTACACGCACTGCAGGTATGTGTGCATTGCAAAACACATTCATTTATCAGATATTCTTCTAAGCACTGACGTAAAAACGGGATCCAAAATGAAATGACAGTGAGGCCAAAAACTCATCCTCCTCTAGGGTGTGGTGATACGACAGGACTCCATCTTAGAGCTCTGCCTACGAGAGAGCCCCATCTCCCCGGCCACCACAGGGGCTCGTACGGTGCGCTCTCTGTCCCGGGATGGAGCAAGTGACGTTGGCTCTCTGGGAGAGCTGGCTCTGCTTCAGCGGCAGCACAGTCTGCTGCAGGAGGAGCTGGGACGCCTCCGGGGAGCCGATGGCAAACTCAGGGACAGCGAGAGAGCCAGAGCCCAGCTGGAGAAACAGCTCAGGGATCTTAAGACCAGTAGCGCCGCTCTAGGGGATGGTGCTGGAAGTGCAGGCTCACAGGTGAATTCATTTTACAGTATTTAGTAAGTTTTTAGTCTAAATCTGAATTTAAATTCATTTTTGCACTCAGAAGCAAAGTTTGTCAAACACCGCATGACGCATATTAAAGTATGCAAGAGCTACGATGTTGTAGCTCCCAAATCTCATTCGCTTCTCATTTCCTCTTTTCAAGGCCCCATCAACTCGCAGAGAGAGCGATACCGACCCTAATACTGACACCCCATTGGCTAGCCAGGAATCGATGGACCAATCAGACGGCCTGCAGGAATGCAGTGATGTGGAAGTGGATGTGATATCTGATGATGATGACGACGATGAGGTGGATTCGAGGGTGTCTCCCCGTTCAGAAAGTCCCAGAGGTCTGTAGAAGGACACAGAATGACATTATTAGAACCAATATGAGTACATATTATATAAATAAATAAAAATGTACATATTTATAATTGATAATTGATTGTTTTATAATTGATAATATAAAATGATAATATATAACAAATGCAAATATACAGATATAAATATTCTGTATGCATGTATTCATAATTAAATAATATATAATAATATGAATATATGTACATACATAAAAATGTATAATATATTTATAATTGATATAATATAAAATATTATATAAATATAAATGCATATACACAGATATATATATATATATATATATATATTACGTATGTATTCATAAGTAAATGTAAAGTAATATATAATAGTATGAATATACGTACATACATAAATATTTTTTTATGTATGAGCAAAATTATTTTATGTATTTCTAATTCATATATTTATATATATATTTACATATATATGTATATATGTAAGAATTCATATAATGTAATAATGTAAATATAATAATACATTTTATTGTATGGCTACATATCAAATAAATCAGTAAATAATTATACATTAAATATTGAAATTATTTTATGAGGGGGAAGAAAAGATACAAGAGATTAGCACAGTATAGGAAACTGTTTGCCAGGGAGTTTGTTGCTCTGAATTTGTTCCTTTTTTATATGAAACGATTACATATTTATCAGACAGTCTGCGTAGATGTGCTTCACCTAGAACGCTGTAAACTTTGGCCCTTTGTAACACTAACAGCAGCCTACACACGATTATGCAACCAATGTGCACAACACACATACACAGTAAACCTTCCACACTCCCACACACACACACACACAAACTGTCAAACACACACTAAACTCTGTCAGACAGGAGAACCTCCTTATACATAAATGTAGATTTCTTTCAATTTAGTCTATTATTTGTAGGCATGTGTGTTATTATAGGTGCATAATGGCAATAAATTGTGGGTTGAGCGTCTTAGTAAACGCACTCTGAGATTTAGTGTGTTATTCACAGTGAACATACCTTTTATACATACACTTAATCACACAGAAGGCTTGACTTTTGAAGTCCTTTGAGATATCATTTCAGTCTTGAGGTACTCACACTGCATGTGAAAGGGTTTCTCAAACAGTATTATTTTTTGTTCAATAATTTAAGCTTTTATTCATCAAGGATGCATTGAATTGTTTAAAAGTGATAGTAAATACATTTTGATTTAACTGTCTATTCATTAAAGAATCCTGAAATAATTTTCAGTTTTCACAAAAATGTTTAGCAGCATCTTTTTTCAGCATTAATGACAATAATACGAAATGTTTCTTGAGCAGCAAATTAGCTTTCATGTGAAAAGATCATGTGACAATGAAGTCTGGAGTAATGCCATCTGACAATTCAGCTTTGTCATTACAGGAATAAATAAGTAAATGTATTTAAATAGAATTGTAAAAATATTGCACAGTATTGTTTTTGCTTTTTTTTATACTGTATATATATTACTAACCCTAAAACCTTGAAAGGTAGTATAAGTTTTCATTTCATCAATTTCTTTTGGAATGATTTATGTATGGTTGATGATGAAAGTTTCCAAAGCATCTGAACTCAAAACTGCCTCATTTCTATGTGTCTAAATACATTTGAATAATTTTTCTTTTTTCTACAGATCTGCAGGACATTCCTGAAGAGAGTGAATCTGCTACAGACCCTCGGGACCGTGATGCCTCACACTGCTAATGTTTTTTCAATTCTCAACCCAAGCCTGGCCTGTTGTCTGATGGAACAGACTATAGACTCCACGAGCAGGTCTTTCTCTGAACAGGGAAGAGTCTTGCGTAGTTTATGAATATTCATTTCATTATATACATACAGTATTTAGTTGTATCCAGTAATTTTGCTTACAGCTTCTGTGTGGCCGTTTATGACATGTTAATATTCAACATGTCTTCTCCTTGGAATCCAATCATATGGCTTTCGACATCCACGGACCAATAAGGATATGCCAAAGCATCGTGATGGAGACGGAGTCAGGCAAATAATGGGACTTTGCACTTGATAGCGGCATGATGAAACAGTCTTAGGATTCTTTAAGAAGAAACATTCTTTAAGAATCTTAAGATCAACCGAATCGACCAAACATAACCGATCCAGCTCAAGGGTACCGGCAGAAACCATACACATTGATGTACTGTATGTGAAAAACTCATCAAAATGCTTTTTACCAATTCCACACATGCTGGAGCACGCAAAACCAGAATAGAGCTTCTGTTTTTTTTGTTTTTTTTAAAGTGAAACTTGTCTGTGAGAGGTCATTGTAAGAAAATGTCTCTTCTTGCGCTTTATTTTAAATTTATTTATTTTCTTTGTTTTAAATGGCAAGTTAAATTGTCTTTCGAGCATGTCGAAGCAGTTAGAAAGAAGCCATAACTTGAAATATACCAACATAATAGACTGGGACCAAAACTACTGGCTATATAAAAGAAAAAACTATTTTCAGAGACTTGAGGGATTTTTTATGAAGGAATTGTATTGCAGTTTATAGCAATATATAGAAATATATTTACATCTTTAGCAGAGAACTTAATAAACCCAGGAGAGTTATTATGATTGAGTATTATGATATTATTAATGGTTCCTCAGCCCACAGTGTGTGTTAACGGGGAATACTTTGTAAATATAAGATTTGTTGACTAAAATAGATCAGATCACCAACATCTGCCAGTAACACCGACAACATTGATGTGTCTTACTACAGTTTTGCTTATGTTTCAATTTTGTTTAAGAATGTTTTTTGCAATTACTTGACTGTGTGCCAAAATTTGCTTGGCTGAATATTGCTGAGATATATTATGCTTTTATTTTAGTCAGTTCAACATTTCAGGAAGCAATGTCTTAGAAATTATTGTAGGATGATGTTCTTCATGTTTTGAAGTAACTATAAGAAACATAGGATTTACCGAAGTCACACATCAAAATGTTTGTATGGAAAATAAATGACAGAAACACTGTTGAAGTGTTCATACAGTGTTTCAGATATACTGAAGTGGATATCAAAAACTGTTGAAGAATTAAAATTGTTGATATACAACATCACTGGAATTGGCTTATTCTCTTTCATTTGTGTGTGAGTTAATCAAAGTGAAAAGTGTGATTAAATCTATAATATTAAAGGATCGATTCACCCAAAAATTAAAATTGTCATCGTTTACTCAACCTTATGTTGTTCCAAATCTGTATGAACACAAATGAAGATTTCTTTAACCAAATAGCCGCTGGTAGCCATTGACTTCCATAGTATTTTTTCATACTATGGAAGTCAATGGCTACCAGCAACTGTTCGGTTTCCAATATTCTTGAAAATGTCCTCGATGGTCATTTTCACTACAGTCTGATCTCATGAGAAAACTATTTTATGTTGTGATAATTGGTGGTGAATTTGTATAGTACGATTTGATTAAGATTTTTAGAAAAACTAGACCTGAAGGTCCACCCCTAATACTAGCCGTCAGTGAGGCATAAGCAAACTGTATAAAAAATTATGAATGAGATCAAACTAATTTATTTAAATTCGACACCAAAATGCCAAAACATAAATTATGATTTGCCATGAGAGTGTGTTTGTATAAAACCTTTAGGATCAGGGTCTGTTCTGCAATTGACCAATCAGAATTAAGTATTCCAAAGATCTCTAATAAAGTGACTACTTTAATGTAAAGTAATACTTCCACAGCTACAAACAAACAGATTTTTGTATGTTTTCTACCTTTATTTTAATAATAATACATGTACATTTAAATTCATATGTGAATTTACATATCCATCTGAATCCAGATCTTTGTCTCTGGCTAGCAGCTAAAACAATGTCAGCCAAGAGACGAGTATTATTAGCTTGGTGGCACAGGCAGCATAGCTGGCATTCAGACACACACAAACAGATATACTACCTCATCCATCTCTTCACTGTCCTAAACTAAAAGAGTGTGTTGAAAGAATAAGTAAATCTATCGAACAAATCAGAGCACTTAAAAAAGAGTGATACACTGACTAGCTCTGTATTACAGTGCAACAATTGCCGTTAATTGTGTGGTACATTATTTATCATAGATCTATAAAGCACTTACTTATGTAAACTTTCTATTTGTGCATAGTACAAAATATAGCTTCTTCCTCTTAAAATACATTCAGTAAATGTAATTACAACAAAACTAAATCTGTTTTATTTGTTCTTAAACAATGAGTTGCAACCTTACCCTTCCCCCCGGCTGAAAATAGTCTGCTTGCCCAGAACCTGACACCATCATTGTCCCTTTACATCAGCAAGAGCTTAATGGAACTTATAGTTAAAGATGCACATGAGTGACTAATCACTATTAGAAAAATGTGATTTCATATTCAAATTCAAATATTGACTATCTAGTGAAGAATGCAGATAGATGAATGTTGTGAAAATCTGTGCTAGAGGAGAATGTAACCTATAAGAAGGTGTCTTTTGACTGAAAGAATCTGTGTATAAGTGATAATAAATCACATTATAGTACAGTATGTAATGTACAATAGTGTGAAAGAAAGCTTATAAAATAAAAAAGCCAGTCA
>SCHK01184205.1:0-10051 GCA_004124795.1 Poropuntius huangchuchieni | reverse complement strand
GGTCACAGGGCCTGCAGTTGTGATTTTGTGGTTTTGTTCATTTTATACTGTAATGGTAGACTACCTAGTGAAAAAATGGGCACATCCCTAAAATCCCTATATACAGTCAGTATTTAGTCCCACTTTTTTACTGCCAGAGGTTTCTCCTTTATTTATCTGTCCCCTCCCATCATGTAAGTGAGTTTAGTTCAACATGTTTGGACAGCAAACGTTGTTGTGGTTTAACACAAACTATTTCTTGAGCATCAGTAGTGCATCTGTTATCTGTGGCACACTATGTAATGTATTTGTCTTTCTTCCTGTAATGCCTCAATACACAGATCAGCATTAAAACGCATGGCGTCTCCAAGACGGGACACAGCCGTTTGCAGTTGTGCAGCGGCTGGAGACAGATGGCTGCATGCTGCAGTGTTTGATGCGAGGGCTGTCTGGACCCCTGCAGGGCAGCCCCGTCTCTGGGGACACGCAGGCCCGTCTCAGCCTGGTGGCTGCCGCTTGTCTCCATCTGCACACAGGTATAATGAGCACGTATATCCACAGGGGCGCATGCATTTAGATGTAGCACTACCGTGCCGAATTGTAGATACGTGTACCAACATACATGTAAAAAAAGAACAATCACAAATTGGGAAGTTGGGCAACAGCAGATTGTAATTCTAGAAGCAGCAGCCTGTGTATGGATTGGATGGATGGAAAAGAGAGAGAAGAATCTAAATCTTCACATTGATCTGATGGATGTGTAGATTAATGGTAATGGAAATGAGAGTGCCGTGACTTTGCAGACGCTGTTCTTCTTCAATGCAAAATGGCCATCACTCTTTCTCCGACAGCTCAGCCTTGCCCCATCCCTGCTGAGATGTGCACAGATGAACATGCAAGGGATGTGCTTTATGGAGAGGGTCTGCAGACTGTGTGTGCGTGCATAACTATCATCAGTGCTGGTGTCTTAAAATGCATGTTTTGTGTTTATTTGAAGTCATGCTCTGTCATACTATCAATAAATCCTGCTGTTGGTGGCTCTGGGGTCGTTAGTGATGGACTTCTTGTTTAACAGATAGTCTAGTGCTGTTCTGAACACTAGAGAGCTGCCTTGCTGTCTACTGCCTACATAAGTAGCTACCTTCTGAAGCATAATAACTGAAGTTGGACCTCAAAAGGAACTATGGTCTTGTTCAGACAGACAGCAAAAAAAAGTACATGAAATGTGATCCAAGTTGATTTGAGTTCCAATTGTACATGATTTGAAAACTGATTAACAACTAATTTTATTAATGCATCTCAGTCTGCATTCGTGTGGCTTCGTGTGATTTTTTTATTTTTTAATCAGTTTTGTGCAATGAGTACAAAAACATTGCATGCATGCACTATTTCCCCTGTTTACGCTGATTAATGTGATCAGATTGCGATACTGCCATCTTGATGAGAAACATAATCAGTTGTGAAACATTCATCATAACTTCGCGCATGGTGAACCTTTGAAAACTTGTGCTGTTAATGACAACCAATATGGACATGCTGGAAAAAAAAGCGACTGTGGTCTGAACAGAAAATGTCTGATATGGCCACATAATACTATCATTTTTTGCAGAAAAAGTGACTTGGAATGGACTACACCAGCTCCCCCAACGCTGCACATTTTTTTCCTCTGTCTGAAGCACCCATTTCAGGTCTTGGAGTCTTTGCTAATGAGCTGATGACCTGAATCAGATTTTTTTGATTATGGAGACATGCGGTTTTGGGGGCTCCAGGAACATGGTTGATAACCATTGGTCGACACAGACAGTAAAGCAGACGTGCATCAGAAACTGAATGTACGATTGAACTGAATAGTTTGTTGTTAGATTCTTTGCTAAGATAAGGATACAGAACACTCAGAAAAAAAGGTACAAAAGCTGTCAGTGGGGAGGTACCATTTCAAAAGGTACTAATACATACCATTTGGGTACTAATATGTACATTTAAGGTACTAATCTGCACCCTTTAGGGGTAAATTAGGTACAAAAGTTTACCTTTCGAAAAGGTACTGTCCCAGTGACAGCTTTTGTACCATTTTCTTCCCTGAAATGGTACACTTAAAGGGATAGTTCATTTAAAAATGAACATTCTGTCATCATTTACTCTCACTTTGTTCCAAACATGACTTGCATAACACAAAAGAATATATTTTTAAGAAAAGTGGTAACCGAACAACATTGATGGTGCCCAATCCACTTATACATTTCTCAAAATACCTTCCTCTGTGTTTAACAGAATATAGTAAGTCATACAGATTTGAAATTATGTGAGGGTGACTAAATGATGGTAAGTTTAATCTCTTTAAGCATAAAATACATTCCACACACAAATATTGGTGAAACAGCCTTTTAATTAGAACGAACTAGACACATAGATTTTGTACACGTTGTTCACTAGCAATTCATAACCATTTCTCAGAAGGTCTTCCCTTTTTTGTGCCAGGAGGGAGATGTATGTCATTCCTGATGAATGACCATGGTGAAAGGGAGACATAACCGAAATATAGCTATAAATCGCTGTAACACACTCCTCTCTGGAGCGAGACACACTTTTGGAGCCTCTGAGTGACTGCTTGATGAATTCGTGCAAATGGAGGTTATCCCACTCTCAGTGTCGATTTATAAAATATTGTGTTTGAGTTAGTGATGCGAGTGTTGCTTTTGTTAAAAAACACGGTGCTCGTCTCATCACTGATGTCAGGGTGTCAGCGCAGCTTCGTGATGGAGAGATCCTGGCCTGATGTGTTTAGCTTTTCAACCACTTCTTTATAGCTATTCAAGAGAAGCGTTTTCTTAGCCTTCGTGCTTCACTATAGCCATAACTCTACCCTGACCAAGGTTTCTTTCTCAGTAGGGAAGGTCAGATTCTTCACAGTTGTATAGCCTGCATCCGACTGGCACACATATATACAGAATTGGAGAGTCAGAGTTTGTTGTGGCTATTGATTAGTTAGACTGATTTAAGGGAAGTGCTGACATGGCCAGATGGAGTGTGGGTAAGAGTGCATCCAGTTACTCTCACTACTGGAAAGAGTTTTCTTCTGCGTGCCTCACAGCCGAGAAAAACGGTGAAAGAATAGCGAAGAAATAGGATAATTGGATGTTGAGGAACAAAGATGGAAAAAGGAAAGAAGGCTGAAGAATTGAAGGGAATTCAGCTTGAAGACTGATATTATGACAGGAAGAGAGAAGAATGAGGTAGATGCACAGTGAAAAGGTAATGGTGCCCAAGAGAATGAGAGAGATTCAAGACTTCCTGCCAGTCTTGCAATTTCAGGTTGGTGAGCCTAGAAAGAATAATAAACTATAAACACGTTTCACAAAGTCAGTATGACTATTATATCTAGCGATGAACCGATATTAAAAAATTAAAGCTGATAGTTATTTGCTTTTTCAAGAATTATTTTCATGTTTAGGCCAGTGTTAAAAAAGTATACATTATTACAAATTTATAATAATATAATACATATTGCTGTTGGTGGTGTTGTTGTTGGTGGTGTTTGTAATTTGTAGTCACATTGATATATAATAACAAAATTTAGGGTCAAATTGTGCATCCCTACAAACAAGTACATCAAAAAAGCATGCTCTGGCCTGATGCTGAGATGTGGCCCATTGTGCCGCCTGCCGAGTGTATTCCCAGGTGTTCCTCTTCCTGGTTGTGGACTTCAGTCAATAGACAGCTGAAAGAGTCAGAGGGCCGATTACTCTCTGGGAGCTGTACGTCTGATGGAGGTTACAGATGGAGGCTTGAAGGACCGTCTCCACGTCTCGGCCCCACAGAGAGCAGCACTCTAAGTGCCTCACAATTGGGCCTTCCGTCGACAGCAGGGCACAGTCTTGTCGCGCTCTCTGTCATTATGAGTCTCTTGGTGGTGGAAAGCCTTTTAACCTGTGTCATGTCTCTGTTTGTCAAGTTGAAGCTATATGAGAAATGTCTTTTTTTTTCCACCAGTTGAGACTCTAAATGTTTGTCACACAAGCTGAAGGAATATAGTCTATCAGTATCTGTTTATATAGTGTGTTATAGACTGTTAGTATTACTATTTTTAATGACTAGAACAAATCCTTAACCATAATGGCTTCCGTGATTTGTTTTTTTTGTACAATAAATGTAAGGGAATATTACAGATTTTCTAATTGCTGTTATTTAATTGTGTATCTTATCGCTGCCTGTTTTTACATTTAGATTGCCTTTGCCACCATCAAACAATTAACTTATCTTAACAGATTAAGTGCCCGTGTTATGGGTAATGAAAGGTTCATATTTTGTTTTTTGAAATCCCCAACAGCTTGTTGGCATGCATGCAGATCAAAGAACACTTTCATTGTCTTATAATATGCATTTATTTTTACCTTCTTTGCTTAACGACTCCCAAACAATTTGTTTAACGATTCATTTTTCCCAACCCCTCCTTTGCTTTCATCTTAATATATCGTCTTTCATTTCATCTTGATATATCATATTCTGTTCCGTAGATACCTGGATTAAAAGTCATGTTAGTGGCTTTAATTGAACCACTGATAACACCCTAGCAACCACCTAAAAAACCCTAGCAACAAGCTAGAACCCCCTAGCAACATAATAGCAGTACACTGAAATCCACTCATAACACTGTACAGTCATGGTGTACAAACATGATGTTGCTCAGGTAAACACTGTTCCCTTTTTTTTTTTTTTTCTTTAAAACATATGTTACATCTCAAGCAGAGATTTACGAGTCTGTGTGGGCTAACAGGCTGTTTTTGTCCACACTATGTCTCAAATATTCACAACTTCCTCTGTCACAAAGAGGTATTAGCAAGGATGTTTTTGCTATCTCTTTCTCTCCCTCAGAAAGCCAGGCGGACCCCATGCTGTTGAGATTAGTGGCGATTGGACACGGTGTAATTTTAGAGAGAGTGTTTCTGGGTCTTTGCATGTAGATGTACTATATGCGCGCGAGAGAATTGCTACGGTGTGAACGCCACAGATGCTACAGAACCACAGTGACCTTTTTACAGGACTGGATCTAATGAAGTGTGAACGGCAAAGTGAGATTTAAGGAGCTGTTGGTTTTCGCTGTGGAGATGCTCATGCACACCCACACACACATTGTGAAGATGCTACAGCATTGCTTCTTACACTCTAGATTTCATTTTGCTCTCTGAAGACTGCATGCATTGTTTAAGAGAGCTCCTTGTAGTAGTTCATGTTTAAAGGGAAATATTAAAGTAGAGGGGCCAATAGGCCTGTAGATGTGAATAAGGATTGACAGCAGCTCTGACAGCACTGGGGATGCTCTCTTTAGAGGAATGGCTAATAGTCTCTCATTATAAAGGCTGCTATGAATTATAGATGGAGCCGGAGAAGCCTGCCTGCCCTTAACTACACGACTATCGATCCCTGCTGCAGCGTCAAGTGCCAGTACAATTAAGACCTCGCTAAATTGATGTGCTATGGAACCTGTGTCAAATTTTCCATTTTCAATCTAGATATGCTTTATCTGATGGAGGGAATTACCTCAGGCCTCTTTAAAACTGTGACTGATTCGTTCAGAAACTGGTCCAGTCTGATTAGTAAAGCCTACTAGGACTATGCACAAAAGATATATAAAGTACAGTTATACAGATAAAAAGTTCACTCAGACACAGATGTACTGTATATCCTCATATATGCATTCCCAACATGTTCATAGATACAAGAACTTCTGAGTGTTGGCTGACTAGCTTTCCAGTTCAGTACAGTTCAAGTATCTATTTCTGTTTCTGTTTATTTTATCATAAATGTTTGGCACAAATATTTTGTCAGGTTTTTACATGTGATCTGTTTAGACCAATGTGAATGGGACGTTCAGAATGATGCAAATGCTTAAAGAAAAGCAGAAATGCACCAGTTACCCTTATATAGGGTAAATTGTCTCGCAACTCCCTACAGCATCTAAAATACTTTTTAAAAAAAAGTATAGTATGAATGTAATCCAGACACACTACTACGTCTGTCATGTTTTCATTATGTAACCACTGTGAATTTGGACTTATACTATTCTTTTCACATGCTGTTTTTCATCTTCTATATAGTAGGGAATTATCTGTCAATTTGCAAACTTCTGTTTGTGAGCGCCTCCAAATCATAGGTTTATGTAACTGCAGCAGATCTGGGCATTTGATTGCAAGTGCTAATCTTATTGGTTAGCTACTTTCTTTGCAGTGTGCGATATAAAAGAGATTAGAACACCTCTCTGTAAAAGTATTTGCATTGATGGTATGTGACTGTTCAAAACAGATGCGTTAACTACGGTGGCCCAGTAGTGCATTACGAAATCTTCACAACACAGCAGAATTGCACAACGCATAGCACTTGTTTCATTGTGTTGTGTTAATTTCGTTGTGTTGTGCTCTACTGGGTCACCGTAATTAACAGCTGTTCATTCAGATTAATTTTCAAACATTCATCATGGTTTGAACAGGCCTTCAGTCACTGCTTTTCAAAACGGTGCTGTTTGTTTGAACTGTCCAAAACGGCAATTAGCACAATCAGTGCTACAAGTTTGGGACGGGGTATGTTGAGTGCTATTATGGAAGACTGGGAATTGTTTGGTAGACCTATGCGGTAACCACCTTATTTTGCAACGGGGAAGTAAGCTAATTTCTGTAAATGTGTGAGACATCCGTTTCATTCATTGCTATATGTAAACTATAGCAAAGTGCAGTAAATGGTAAAAGTATTTGTGCTACAAACCAGTATAATAATGATTGCACAATGTTTGGTGCTGGTTTTGCATAAATTGCCTTTTTGAATTTACATGCAAGGGACGAGAAACATGTAGAAACTTAATGACAGGCGTTCAGAATGTGCTGTAATCTGCAAGTTTCTGCACGGTTTTGTCAGTGCAGATTGTGTGCAAGCCCTGCCTACTCATAAGTCCAGCTGCGAAGTGTTATATTATGGATGGATCCCCCGCTGTGTTGACTGCTCTCATACCAACTCTGTGGGCTAAAAGCCGAGCCAACTCACCAATCCAAACAACATGAGAGCATTCTGTCTCTCTCTTTTCACTTCGACACTCATTTTTTCATTGTCTAGCTCTTTTTCTCATCTTTTCTTTATGTAATGCTCTGTTTAGTAGCTTTCTGTGTTTTTTCTGTGCATCTCAGATTATGTCACAAAAGAAACTTGACATCACAGTATGATGAATTGACGCAAACGAACATCACAGTAACGTTTTTGGATTTGTTCACATTTATGGTGTGAAGCCGTGAGGGATGGTTAAAAATACATTTCTTTAGATATCCTATGGAAAACCGACAGCACAGAACAGTGACAGAGAAAGGAAGTTAAAAACATCTGGTATCTGTCCACTGAGAGACACTTCCTGCTTATCTATCACATTTGATAAACCCCTGACTAAAGGTGCAGAAATCTGGAACTTCTCAAGAGTTTTTACCTGCTTGTGAAAGTATTCCCACAGTCCCTCCAGTAGAAAATGGATTAAATGCGGCAACAAGTTCCTCAGAAACTTTTACACAAACACTCGCACTCAGGCGCAGCTCTCGGAGAGTCATTGAGCAGCATGATAAAAGTGATGGATTCCCTATTCGCACTTTATTCTGCGTAGTCTTGAGAGATTAACTGAGATTGCTACTGTGAGTTTGCACACTTTTCTGCTTTTGTCAAGACTGGGTGGAGTCCTGACATGAATTAGTATGGACATGCAAAAGAAAAATTCAGTGTTTGCTTTCAGTTTGATTTGTGACTGAATCAGCTTTCAGTTTGCCTATGAAAAGCTGTGTGAACTTTTAAAATTGAGTAAACAGTGGCGTCCTATTGAGCAGTAGTCTGACTGAACCTGACCTCCAGCTGTTGGGTAGTCGATAGTCTTGCTCGGCAAAGGTCTGGTCCACACTGCCGCTTATTCTAGACAAAAAAAAAAAGTCCATTTAGACAGGAGGTCATCATATACCTGAAATGTAAAGCAACCAATCACAGCTCATTTTGTTTGAAAATTGTGTGAACTTGTACCTGGTAAAAGGCAACCTTGTTTCCAGGTGGACTAATAAAAAGCATGTGTGCCTTAACTCCTGATAGTTTTGTAATGCCAGCCAATCAGATGAGGAAACAGTATTTTTGTGTGCAGTATGCATCAGACGGTCATTGAGCGGACTGTGGGTGTGCCGCCTAAGGCTGAGACTAGGTAGTCGAGTGCTGTTGTCAGTTTGTTTTTAGACCACTTGATCACATTTCAGAGCTGCTGGATTTGCCTACTGCAACAAACCTACTGGGAAACAGGTTTTATTTTAGTTTGCTAGAGTATTCACTTTTTTCTTCCCGTAAGTTGGATACTATGCTGTTCAAAAGGGGGTCTTAAGTTTTTTGATCTTACGCTCACCAAGGCCACATTTGTTAAATAAAAAAAAAACCAGTAAAACCTTTCTCTCTTTAATGTTTAAAAATGCAATTTATTCATGGGATGGCAAATTATGAATTATGCAGCAGCCATTACTCCAGTCTTCAGTGTCACATGATCCTTCAGAGAATCTTTTCATATGCTGATTTGCTGCTCATGAAACATTTCTTATTGAAAGCAGTTGTGTAACATTTTGTTCATTTTGTAGCATCTTTAACTTGTAATTTCAAAAGAACAGTATTTAGATGAAATATGATTATTTGTAAAATTCTAAATGTCTTTATTATAACTTTTGATCAATTTAATGTTTCCTTGCTGAGAAAAAGTTGAAGTTATCTTACTGACCCCAAACTTTTGAACGGTATTGTGTGTGTTTCATTTGGTCTAAAGTGATTTATACATTTTTATGACACTTTAGACCAATCGGAATTGCATGAATGCATTTTAAATGAATGCATGCTGGTATATTTATGTGCATTATGTCTTTGTTTATTTTTTCACTGTTATTTATTCTAATCAGTTCAGTTTTGGGGTTTGAAAAGTTTGTGGTGAAGGGAGAAATGTCTTTGTTTTTCATGTGTTATTTTTAAATTCAGTAAAAACACTGTTTGAGATGCAGATTTTAGTCGAACACAAATGAACAGCTCCTGACTGTAACACTGTACGCTGAAGCGCATTTCCTTTATGATTTGCACTTCCCCTTTCAATGTCTCCCATGACCTCCACCCCTTCCACACACATGCACACACCATGCATCATCTATTCTTTCCCTTTTCCGCCTCCATCGTTCTTCTCTCTTCGGCCTTTCTCTTTCCTCCCATATCCACCCGCCATCTCTGATTCACCATCCTTTCAGTGGCTATAGCCTTTCTATTCCTGTCATTTGAGATTGTGTTTGCAGAAGCATTAGTGGAGATGTGTGTGAAGGCAGTGGTTTGTGTGTGTTCCTTCCTTTGGCCGTGTATGGCGATTTCTTCATAATGCTTCATGGTGATTAGAAAGGACCAGATAACAGTAATTACCAGATTTTGACTTATTCTAGGCAAGAAATTGGCCCATTCAAAACACACTAACGAGATGCTAGATTGTTGTGAGTTATTGCAACTTAACAGGTTGAGCATATACCAGAGGCGAGAGCATATTTGATGATAATGTTAGATTAAGGCCATAAGGTGCTGGGAAAGTTGATGTAATATTTAATTATTGCTCATGGCATTTACTGTGTTTTAAACAGTTTTGGTAGAAGTGAGATGAGCAATAACTGCTGAAATGTGCTGTAACACTTTAGTATATGGACCAATTCTCACTATTAACTTTGCTTATTAGAATGCCTATTAGTAAAGGGATAGTTCACCCAAAAATTTAAATTCTGTCATCATTTACTCACCCTCATGTAGTTCCAAACCTGTATGAATTTCTTTGTTCTGCCGAACACAAAGGAAGATATTTTGAAGAATGTTTGGAACCAGGCTGTTTTGTCTTCCACTGACTTCCATAGTAGGAAAAAAAAACACTATGGAATCAATGGTAACACAAACAGCCATAGTAGGAAAAAAAAATACTATGAAAGTCAATGGCTGTTTCGTGTTGCCGTTGACTTCCATAGTGTTTTTTTTTTCCTACTATGGAAGTCAGTGGAAGACAAAACAG
>SCHK01183912.1:0-15209 GCA_004124795.1 Poropuntius huangchuchieni | reverse complement strand
TTAATCGCGATTAATCGTTTGACAGCACTAATTTATTATAAAATAATTATTTTGAATATAATTATTTTAACAGAAATAATTCATTTACATAATTCTGTAGAAATAGTGTTTAAAAAATACAGTTTTAATGCAAAGGTGTTGGTTATTTTCTTCTTGCAATCATATTTTGATTTTGATCTGAAATTTTTGGATGCCCTTTGGATGCCGGATGCCTTATTTTATAACATGTTTATACAGGTTTTCATTTAACATTATTTTATTAAGCAATCCAGATCAGAACTGTCTGTTCTATTTTGGTAAATATAGTGAATCTGAGGAATACATAATTCAATTTTATCTTGTATCGATTTGCAAACTGAAAGGTGGTGCATTCTGTATTTACAGTACATGTACATACATTTACTGTATGTTTTTACTTTTATAATCTGACTTCCAATTGAAACAGGATATTCAAAGCATGGTCGCACTACTGTGCACAGGGCATTACATACCAGAATAGTGGTAAATAGGGAAAATTGTTGTAAAAGTAGGATTTGTGACAGCTAAAAAGCTAAAAAGAACAGACTTTGTTATTACATTTTCATAATGAATTGAAAACATGCACTTATAAATTCATGCATTTGAAATGTACATCATGACTTCATGTTGATTTCTAATTTATATGTTAACTGCATCAGTGGTGTACAGTAGTTATTATAATACTTGATGGATAGATTTTCTGTGCTTCATCAAGTAGTGCATACCTGCAGCAACGGACTGCTGAGCACATTCTCTGTATTTAATGGCACGTGTATAAAGCACTTCATTTGATCCTGGGATTTAAACTGGCCTATAATGTACATGGCCCGGCAGGATTACAGTAAAGTGACACTACAAATAGAAAAGGTCATGGTAAACAACTCCACCTCTCCTACTTATAGTCTCGCTCCATCATTTTCTGTTTTTCTATATTTCTCTCTGGCCATCTCTGTCGCTTCCTGTCTCTTTGTGAGTTAATTCACATCCCAGGGGAAATGGCAGAATGGATTAGTCTGAGAAAGACCAAGAGTCGTGGGTGTGGCCATGTCTAATCTGGTTCCATGTCCGTGAGAGGGGAAAGCAGGGAGGGACGTGGGAGAAATGAACTGCGGATGGAAAGGCTGAGGCAGAATCTGAAAAAAAAAAAAAAAATACAGAGGTTCTTTTTTTTTTTTTTAATGAACATTCGGTGCAGAAGGCGGGAACACAAGCCTCTGCTACTGACTTCATCCATTTAGCTGGAGAGGATCCTGTTAAGGGTAGAGGGAGGCAACGGCGATCGGTTGCCAAGACAACCAGCCTTTGAAGCAGCTGCTGATTCGCTCCTGTTCTCCTGCTGTTGTATCCACCCTCCCTCCTTCTCTCTCTCTTTTTCTCTGACTCGCTCACCCTCTCTCACTCATTCTGTCCCTCCGGTAGCCATTCAGGCGTGAGCTGTGTTCGCTGCGCACGAAGCTCTGGACCTTCCTGCTTCAGTCCTTCTTTGCAGTGCGGCACACACAAGGATGGGATGCACTACAACCCAGATATCGAGAAAAAATACTCGCAGGTAAGGAGAGGAAGAAAAAAGGTAAGAATGTAGCAATAGCAAAAGAAATTGGAATGGAAATAAAATGTAAATAATGTGGGAAGAAGGTAAAGTATAAAATAGAGGAGGATAAGAGAGAAGAACATAAGAAATTAACAGCTTTCAGTGAAAGCTCGGTGTTCAAAACCATGCAGCAGTCAGAATGCGCTTGTGTACATGTGTGGAGAAGGAGGGGGGTGTATTTTATTTTTTTTTGTAGTGGTCCAGTGCAGTGATGAAGAGCCCTCCTTTGCATGGATATTGGGTAGCCAGTGCTGGTGAGACAGACCTTGCTGGATAACCTCCAGCTCCTGTCAGTCCTTGAACAACAGTCCTTTAATATGACCCAGTGATGCTTTGAACATTGAGAGCTAGAATACAGTCACATCAAAACATTAAGCATTTCCAAAGGGGGTTGGAGAATGGGGTCCACAGTGAGAAACAGTGGGTTTGTGTTGTTCTGCAGGTGGAAATCTATATGCTGGCACATAAATTATGCATTGCATTCAGTGTCAAGATTGTGCTTTCTAAAGATTCCCTCGCATATGTAAAGGTATGCAAATGCGGTGGCTCATATGCAAAGCATTCGTCGACAAACAGACTCCAGCTGCATTCCTTCACAGGAGCTATTTGATCCATGATTTGGATTGATTTCGTGGATGACAGCAGTGAAATCAGAGCTCAGTTGTATTGCTGGGAAGGAAGCCTAGATCTTTGTTTTTCCTGATGATTTAAAGAATGCTGTGGATAAGCTATGAGATGATCAAAGGCTAGATCTGCGCTGTCTCTATCTGAGATGAAGGAGTAGGAAATCAGTGGTTCTCTGCAGAGCTGCGCTGCCACTTTTACTGATTGGGGTTGTGACTGATTGCAAGTCTGCAAGTATTTGCGTGTCTGATTGAGGAAATGTTTGGCAAATGTTGATTATGCAGGAGTGGATGTTATAATTAAACTGAAGCTGTCTGTAATCTAAAATTAGTCTTTATGTTTTTTCTTCCTCCCTCCACCAACCCTCTCAGCTGCTCTTGATAAAGGAGACTGTAGACGGCTTGGAAAAAAACCTGTGCTC
The DNA here is from genome assembly GCA_004124795.1 of Poropuntius huangchuchieni. Taxonomy (NCBI): domain Eukaryota; kingdom Metazoa; phylum Chordata; class Actinopteri; order Cypriniformes; family Cyprinidae; genus Poropuntius; species Poropuntius huangchuchieni. The sequence goes on along the minus strand of SCHK01183912.1, from coordinate 12,555 downwards.
ACCAGCTCTCAGGTAATTTTTATTCTGTTGCTGAAAATGATGGGATACATACAGACATTTGGGCCCAGGTTGATTAATTAGCCAGTATTTGGTCATTTTGAGATTGTCTGCATCACGAATAAACAGAAGTCATTTTTTTATTATTATTATTATATTCAGTAAATATTATGTAAAATACATCATTTTACATTAAATTCTACAGTCCTATTTGCTTTCATTAAATTGTGAAGTGTATCTATCTGCATTATTTCAGCAAATCTGCTTTCTAGATATCTGTATCAGCATAAGCCATTTAAAAAACTGAAGGCTCTAGGCTTACAACTGTAAGTTCTGATTTTATAAGGTTTTCTTTTACTGAAAAGACAAGCTGATTAAACTGGAATTAAATGAATGTTAAATGAGAGCTGTCTCATCACAACAACGTTAAGTGAATGTGCTGCAGAATTACTGATCCTGAAAACATAGCTGGATTCCCTGTGAGAATAATTTGTTTGCCTTTTTTTAGTCTTTATAAAAGTTCTGTTCTTTAAAGATGACAGAATCACATCAGCTGTATTACAGTTGTTGTCACTATGAGTTTTAAAGCTGCTGTTGTCAGGCCTGATAGCCCATAGAAAGTTGAAAATGTGAACGTTTCTTTTTCTGAAACATAAATATGCATGTGTTTCGGTGCCAAAATATAAACAGGGACTACTGACTTGACAAGGGCAGATGAAAAAAAACACCTCATTGTTGAGCTTTATATAAAAACTATGTATATATGACCAAAGGTATATAGATACAGAGACCGTGGGCTAAGGAAACAGCTGTTCTTTTATTTTTTGAAGAATGTGCATTTTAGCCTTTAATCCAAAGATCATGGTTTTGTGCTCTATGGTCTTATACATCTGAGATTATGTGTCAAATGGGTTGCTGATCTGATTAACAATGAGCAAAGCCGTCATAGTCTTTCGTTCTCTCTCCCTTCTGCAACAGAAACCTACAAAATGCCTCTCGGGCACTTCATCTCCATGTGATAGCCCTACTCATCCTTCTATTAAGGTATCACAGGGTCCACGTGCTTCCCCTGCAAGATCTGTAGCTGCAGCATCAGGCACCATGAAGTCTGATGCTCTGGGGCCAACAGGTCACACGGCTCCTTCTGGCAAAACAAAAGCTAGTAACAATGCCTCAGTCAGAAGTAAAAATGATAAGGTTAAACCAACTCAAACGCCAGCTAAAACCAAGACTACGTCTACTGTTAAACCAGTGTTGAATGGCACTGGTGGTGGTGCTCAACGGGAGAATTCCACCGCTTCAGGTGCACGTGGTTCACCCACAGGGAAGACGGTGATGGACAGGAAGCCAAACCCAGGAGCAAGGCCAAAGTCTTCCCCTGCTGGGTCTGATCTCTCGGCAGGCCAGACTAAAGGAGGAAAAGTGCAGAAGAACACAATGTCAGGGAAAGATCTGCCTCAGGAATCAGCCAGCAATGCTCAGAATACTCCATCTAACTCTGGCAGCACCTCACCAGACAACAGCGCTGGGAGTCCTCGCAAGAATGGCCACAGTACACCAACAGGTGAATTTACCTTGATTCATAATTACCTTCAGACCAATTTAAACTCTACTACATCTCAAGCTAGTCCCTGTTTTACTGTAAATAGTGAAGGTATCCAGCAAAGCCAGAGCCAGTGAAATAGTTCGAGCAGAAATTCAAATCTGAAAACAGCTGCAAGTCCATGGAAGTCAAGAAGCTATCCTTAGTTTCCCATGTTAGCTGCTGACATTAGAGATTACAACCTCATGTTTACTCTTCTGTCCCTGTAAGTAAAAGTTAATTAATAGTATGATCTGTGCTTCTGAGTTTCAATAAAAGTTAAAAGGATAAGGATCAGGAGAGAAGGAATGTACTGCAGTTGAGAGGGAGAGAAAATTCTGAATCTTGAAATCCAGAGGTAAAAATATAGATACAGTATCTCTACCCTTTTCCCGGCTCATTAGCTGGTGTTTGCCTGGTACTGACTTCTCTGTGACTCAGAGAGTCTTTGCTCAGCAGAGTAGGTTTTAGCTCATCATTAAGCTGCTTAGCACTACTAAAATTGTACATGCCTGTTACCTTGCTCACAGTTCTTAAGGAATGTAGGTTTAGATAGCACAGAGGTTCTGCAGGACAAAAAACAGTACAAAAGGTATAAAAAATATCACTTTCATTTTTTTTTTCTTGTGCAGACAATGCTGAGACAAGGGTTGTGATGGATAGTGCTCTGTTTAATTAGATTAATGGGCTATATGTAAAAAAAAAGTTTGAAATGATTAGCTTGATATTGTTTTTAAATCACAACTGTATTGTCAACATGCAATGTCATTTATAAAAATGTTGTGGTGTTGTAAAAACTTAATCCTCTTACATTGCAGGTCTCAGGTCAAAACTTCAAGCCAAGGCAACAACAAAATCTCCTCTGACCAAACCTGCTCAAAAACCAGACACTGACAAGACTAGCAGGTGAGTTATGTGAACATCCTCACACTTGCACTACTATTTTTACTATCTCCACTTTCTTCCAGTTGATAGTCCTTTGATCCTTCGTTGTGTTTACAGCCCCACTAATAAATCAACCAAGACTAAACCTACCACAACCAGTCGTGCGGTAGCTGGAGTTCCTGCATCCCGCTCAGATCCAAAGAGCAAAAGCACTGTGTCAGAGAGCTTTGGTAAGAAATACTCAAGCTTCAGAATGGATGTAAAAGAAATTTGCTATTAACAATAATGAGTTCAAGTCTGTTTATTCTTTTAAACAGCTTCATCCAGACCTGGTTCGGCCCTTAGCTCTAGAAAGCCTGCTTCCCCAAGAAAAGAGGTGGAGAAAGATATATCTAAACCTGCAACTACAAAGAAGACCACAAAGGCCATCCCTGAGTCAAGGCCCAGTGTCAAAGCTTCCACGTCTTCCTCCAGGCCATCGCCTTCTGCCCCAAACAAAACAGGACCTAAACAGAAGGCTCCAGAAACACTTACAACAAAATCATCTCTAAAATCCTCAGGGGCCGTCAAAACTCCTGCTGGCTCTAAAAAGCCAGCCACTGCTGTGAAAGATTCGGTATCCAGCCCTAAACATTCAGACTTTAAAAAGGTCACTCAGCAGTTGAATTCTACCGAAGGTAAGACAAGAAGCAAGGAACTCNCTAAACATTCAGACTTTAAAAAGGTCACTCAGCAGTTGAATCCAGATTCTACCGAAGGTAAGACAAGAAGCAAGGAACTGGTCACATCTTGTCTGGAGAGTTCCAAAGTTCCTTCTTCCTCGGAGCAGCATTCACTAGTCAGCCCAGCTGTGCTAGACCAGCAAGAAGCGGTTCCCGAGAATATATCAGCAACTTCCGCTAAGGTTCAAGATATGGAGAAAAGCAGTGATCTAGTGAGTAAATTAAGTAGCACCGAAGTAAAGACTCAGTCAGTAACTTCGGAAATGCATACATGTACTTCTGGGCCGAGTGAAATAAACGGAAGTAAACAGGCCATTCCACCCCATGTCACGGGATCAGAACAAGGCCTCAATTCCATGAACTCCTCAAAGGACTCAGACCTCCCTCCTGATACACCTTGCAGTCTAGGGAGCATTGAGACACCCCTAGAGGACTCATGGAATGGACTTCATCCCCAAGTTAGCCCAGAGTCAGAAACTGGCAGTGCAACTACTTCTTCTGATGACATAAAGCCACGGTCAGAGGATTATGATGCTGGTGGCTCGCAAGATGACGACTGTTGTTCCCATGAGCGTGGCGTTTCAAAGTGTGGGACCATGCGTTGCCCTGATTTCCTGGGTCGCAGCAGCAGTGACACCAGCACACCTGAGGAGCTCAAGATGTACGAGAGTGGGGCTGGACTACGCGTGGAGGTACGGCTGAGAGGACGAGAGGCAGAGACCACAAGTGAAGAAGAGGTAGGGCGTCAAAGACCACGTTCTTGGATTAGAAAGGATGAGGTGCCAGTGGAGGAAGAACCTTGTGAAATGGATACTACATTAAAAAACTTAAAAGGCATGCAGGACCACCAACTTTTCTCCTCTGAAGAAGAAGAGGAAGAGGAAGAAGAGGAGGAGACTGAAGATGAAAGATCAGAAGTTGAGGTGCTGCCAAGGGGAATGGCTCCCCCAATTGCCGAGCCACCTCCACAGTTTCAAGGTATTGTCAACCTTGCGTTTGAAGATCCTGCGGACCAAGAGAATGAGCAACCAGAGTACCAGTCAGCTTCTAACTTCCGTCGCTCTGTTTTACTCTCAGTGGATGAGTGCGAGGAACTTGGATGTGAAGAAGGAGGTGCCCAGACTCCGACACACCAGTCAAGCGATTCCTTTGCACACGGTGATGTCTTCGACAGTGAACCTCACAATTCCAACCATATCTCCAACCACCAGGAAAATGAACAGGAGCCCAAACCTGCAGTATTCCTGACAGAGGTCCAGGGATCTCCACAGGTGGATTGTGCGTTTAATCAATCAGATGCCCCTGTGCAAGACAAAGACACCAGTGACGTTCCTGCTCAGGAGCGCCCTAGTCACCTGGACCTCCGGCTGGTGGAGCAGTATGGCAGTCTCCAGTCCAAACATATAGACAGCAGAAAAGCTGACTTGCGGCTAGACTTACCTGAGCCGCAGCTGACTGCGAGCTCACCCGCACACTCTCCAGCAGGTAATGTATAACATTAGAGCCCACTCCCCCCTGACTGCACCCTCAGAAACATCTACTCATAGTCTCCCATCCTGACCCATTCAACTTAAATATTCAGACAATTCCTTTGACCTCCGATCATCTTCAATGGGCTAAATCTTGATAGCTCATTGATTTAGATTGTAGCACACTACTGCCTCCTTTCCCCCTTCCTTTAATTCTCTTATTTAAATGTATGTCCTTCGCAATCTAATATTTCAATAAGCTATACACACAACTAAATTGCCTTTTCTGAGGCGCTATGCCCTAAATAACTCAACTAACAAGTTTACAAGCCTAATATGTACAGTAAAATATCTATCTGCGTGTGGTGAAGTATGCTGAGTCAGACCATCTGTTATATGGCATGGCTGGGCAGTCACAGTTGTACCAGTGCACTTAAGTCCTCAGTCATTTTTGTTTGTCATTTTCCATACTAAATAATGAGCTTCTTCCTCATAGGCCAAGTCATTTATATGTTGACTTTTTCATAAGAGATCTTTATGCAAAAGACAAGCTCCATGTGACTTGGCCACCAAATATATACAGTACATAGAAATATATATATATGCACAAATATACAGTGAGCTAAGCTTCCTTTTAATACTGCACATAACGGACCACACCTTCTGCAGAGACCATGATGCTTTGAATGTTTTAGAACAACCTAGATGTTTTTTATACTCAATATCAATGTTGAGTCTGTTGCTGTCTTATTTTTCAAGACTCTGTCTAACTCACCCAAACCAGAAAATCTTGCATGTCAATACCAGGTTTCATTATTGATTTTGTTCATTTATGAAATTCCATGTTTGTATCCATTTTTGTGTGTGTGTTTTTTTTTATTATTTTCTTCTCATTCACAATATATCACACCATCTGTAGTTTTGTAGGTAACATTTTCTCAACTCTAGATTTTCATGTTGTAGATTTCATTTAATTCAGTGTATTTCTGTAGAATTATTATTTTTTTTTTTTCAGTATGTTGTGTTTCTAGAAAAACAATCTCAAGGTCCTCCTCATGTCTCTCTTTTTTCACACTTGTATCATGAAACTAATCACTGTTAATGGTTTTTTGGGAGTTTTATCTTTACAAGAAGCATATCTTGCCAAGTAAAGCAATAAGCACTCTTTTGCCAGCATGTCCCTCATATTTTCAGTGTATCTTTAAGTTAAGAAGTATAAACTTAAAAAAGCGTAAGTGCTTGCTTGCATTTCGATGTGTATATCTAAGGACAACAAATGCTCAGTTTGATCAGAACTCGAGAATTCATATCTTTTGTATGTGAACAAAACTGGAGATACAGTGGCTGGCAAAACATGCCTTTTACTGTTACAGCACTTGTGAACAAAAGAGACACATTCAGTGTAGGCTTTCTTCTGTGCATCACCTTTATGGCAGCTGTCCATCCTTATCCTAAATTCAGAAGTTGCTCCATGGATAGGCCATGGAAAGTCAAGAGTGCTCCATGGAAAACTTTGGATTTGCACATCTGCTTAATTGTAATGCATGTGTCATTGAATCAGATCTTGATTAATGACAATGAAAAGTGAAAACTGCCTAAGACAAAGTATATATTTTTTTTCATCTAGTCTTTAAAAGGATTGATTTTTAAAGCTTAACTGCATCACGGAGGACACAGTTGCACTAGGGGTGATTTTGTACATCACGTGGAGCTAGAAACAACGCATGTCTTCAAGAAAATTCCTGTTTTTCTTAAAAAAAAAACAAAAAAAACCCACGTAAGGATAAAACACTTGGTCATTGTGCAGTATTGTCAATTATTTTTAGGGGACTTTGATGGTTGTGACACATTGGATCAAACCTGCACACATGACCGGCGGCCGTCTAAAGCCCTGTCCCCCATTTACGAGATGGACCTGGGAGAAGCCCTCGAACAAAGCATGGATGCTGACAGAAGCAATGAGCCCCAACAGGAGGAGTCACGTCAGGAGGGTAAAGGAGTAGAGACAGAGGACGTTAAAGAAGAAGTGGACAGCGAAGACAGTAAGTTTGCAGAGAAAGACTGGAGTCTGCTTCGACAGCTACTGTCTGACCAAGAATCCAATCTGGGCATCATAAACTCAGTCCCAGAGGATTTAAACCTTGCACAGTATCTGATCAAGCAGACGCTGTCCTTGTCTCGAGACTGTTTGAATGAACAGGACTACTTGTATCACGAAAAGGACACATTTAAGCGCTGGGCCGAGCTTATTTCTCCACTGGAGGACTCCACCACCAGCATCACTGTGACCAGCTTCTCTCCTGAGGACGCTGCATCTCCACAGGGCGAGTGGACCATCGTGGAGTTGGAGACACATCACTGATGGCCAATGTTTTGATAGGACTCTTTGGATTACTGCATCCTTTCTGTGCTTATTTATTTTGGGGAGAAAGACCGAACAGTTGCAGCTTAAGTTGACTGAATTCACATGTCATTTTGTTCTCATCATACAGGTACTATTTGAAGGACTGGAACAATGACCTCTGTGCAGTGGTTTTGCATGTGGGCAGTTTTCTAAGCTCTATTGTTTACTTGATGGGTGTTGCTTGAATCTTTGTAGAATACCAAAAATGCATTTTCTTGTTGCTCTTTTTGTCTCTGAATAATGACGCTTCTAAAACGTTTTGAACAGAGTGTAGAGAGTAAGTTGTTCTGGTTTACATTCATTGTTGTATTTAAGACAATAAAAGCTGTGTTGTTTGAATTTTGCTGTCTTTGTTTAATATTTTGACAAACGCAATAAAAAAGTTTATAGCAGGCACTTAGAATGGAAGTGCAGTAAATGAGGCCAAGTTTTAGAGGATTTAAATGCATAAATGCACTGATGTTATTTTGGAATGGCAAGAAAAAACTTTTTCTTCAACTTTTTGAACAGGATGATGTTTTTATTACTATTATTATTATTAAACATCATTTTTTCAGAAGATTTCTACATTTCAAAGAACACAAAATAAGTACAATTTAACCTGATCTTCACGTTCAAAAAGTTTACACCCCCCTCATTTCCTTCTTGAGCAACTAATAAATGTTTGCACCCTTTGTAATATTTGTGTATTAGTCCATCAGTTGTCCTCAGTTTGAAAAACTAAATCTTAAAATCTTACAGTTACTGTTGTTTAAATATGCAGAATATGCTGGAAGCAAAACGAGAAGAACACTGGGCAGTTCAACTGTTTAGAACAAACAATGGACTCGAGAACAAAAAGTCCACTTACTAAAGTAAAGTTCACTTATCTTTTCCCACATCACTGTGAATGTGTTCAGTAAAGACATGAAAGACTATAATTGTTTGTGTGTTGTAAGCATAAGCACATTGTGTTTGTCTATACTTGTGACTTGAAGATCAGTAATGATACTAATGCAGAAAACCAGCCAGTTCCAATGGGTTGACATAGGCCTACTACTAATAATAAACATATTAAGTTGAAAAATTGTTATTGTGAATTATGCTGTCATTTTAGGCAAAAATTGGATATAACTTTACACAGAAAAGGTAGCAGTATTTTTTCCCAAACTAAAATTATGGTAACAATTATGGTTGAAACATAGTATTTTAACATTTATGGACTGACCCCATTCACTTCCATTCTAGATGTCACTCTGTAACTTATTTTAAGGACAGAGAGAGAGAGTTTTTATTTTTTTGATGGTTGAAGGCCTATGTATTTCTGTATCTTCTGAACAGTTAAATAAGGACACTATAGACTTTAAGGACAGAAGAAAGGTTGCCCATGCTATAAATTAGTCTGTTCTCCGGTGCTGAGGCTGACAGGAAGCACTGAAGGGAAAATCATTAATCTGTGCTCTTGCAAAAAGTAAAAGTAAAGTGTCTTGAGAATAATAATTAAGCACACACACAATGCAGAGCTGAGCAGGCCAGCAGTTCGTCCTCAAAACCCTGCTTCTCCAGGAAGTCTACAACAAACTACTGTATAAGATTTTCCATATCAACAGTTCTGATTCTGTATAATTTTTCTACATAATCCTTGAAATGAGTGTGGGAAACTGCACTTCTGATTCACTTCATTTGTTACAGGAGGTGGTAGCCAAACCACGTCAGCTAAAAATCTGGGCCGGTTGACAATAAACAAAACCTCAAACAGGATCTGCCACTATACAGCTAATTACTCACAACATAATCAGGTCAGCGTGACAAGCAGAGAAGACTTGCTGCAATGTCTCCTACCGAATTTATGTTAACGTGCTTTTTGTCTGGATGTGCACAAACTTGCTTCTAACCCAAACACTGCTGGAGAAACTAGGCCGGACACCGTACACAGACACTGAGGTCTAAAATACTCACAGAAATCTAGCACACTTATTCATTTCTATGGCACTTTTTCGACTGAATGCTGTAATCCGTGTTTATTTTATAATTAACGTTAAAATTAACCTGCGATATGCTTGTGGTGGTCTTATCTATCTTTGTCTCCACCTAGTGGAGATATTTGCTCCTCACTGTTAAAGAGGAAAACCACAAGAATGGCAGACTGTGACAAACAATTTGGGAAAAATGCTCTGACTATACACTGGTTATGGAAAAAATCCATGTGTCTAACCAAAATGTAGTGTAATGACTTGGGAATGTTATGTTAGGAGATCCATTGAGACTTTCCCATGTAATTTTGCAAGGTACTTTTTCAGTAAAAGAGTAACCTACCTTTATCCACAATGGTAAATATACTCTTCTTGATGAGGAAAGCAGAGATTATCAGTGGAATCGTTAACAGTGTAAAATGCTGGAATATGATACTACTGATTATATGCAATTAGAAACAGAAATGTCATCCATTAGCTTTTTATCTATTATTTTCTTTTGAAAAAAACATACATTTTGAATGTAAACACCTCTCTAATATAACAAGGAGACAGATCCATTAACAAACGTAACAAAGAGTAACTGAGGAGTCTGTTAGCACAAGTTACATAATCTTCAGCTCATCTGTTGTTGTGTAAAACTAAGTAATCCTCTTCAGGACTGTGACACCCGCTGCCATTCGGCTAAACTCATTTGTCTTTTTAATTGCAAGTGAAGTTTCTGGAGTCCGCATTGTTTTGCTGTCAGGAGGAATTTCAGTCTGAAGCAGATGAACTGAAGGTCAGGCCTGCAGCAGCTGCAGTCCAGAGCTGCAGAAGTAGCCTAGAAAGTGGACATCTTTATTTATTCCTCATTTCCTGTGAGAGAAATAGCTAAGTCCTTTATAAAGTTGCCAAATGCCAAAATAATAAACCAGCCCATAAATCCTCCAAGCTTTCCCAGAGAACGATATTTCAGCTGTGATATTGACAATGATGAGAAATTAAGTGTGTGGGATGCAATGAAGAAACTGTCATATTGGACACATGACAGTTTGAATTGTCAGTGTCAATTTAAAACTCCAAGATGATATATTTGTTTTGATTTTTTTTCTCTATGGGTGTACATCATCTCCAAATATTTTGCCTTGTATGTCTGTTTTGACTAATCTAATATAACAAGATGATCAAAGTAAATAAAAGCAGCTTTTTACAAGGAAGCACAAGCCTGAGGCCCAGAGTCAAAATTAGTCTTTTTTCTTTTAATCAGTAGATCTCATTTGTGATGTTATAATACACCCAGTGTTCAGCAGAAGAGTCAAGTGTGGGTTCATTGCGTGTAACGAAATGCATGTAAATATATTGTCAGTTCACTCTTTCAACATTTTGTTAGCTTATGAACAACAATATTAATGTCATTGTCAAGTATGTCATTTTATGTAAATTAGTATGATATTTGATCATATTGTCCATGTGTGTGTTTTTAGTTACATAACTGTAAACCACAAGCACACATAAATAAATGCTATTCATATCAGAAAAACCTAGAATAACCCACAGTTCTGGCAGGGCTAAAATATTTTGACTATTACTAAATGTGCATATTTTAAATAAATATGTTTTAATTAATACAAAAATTTAATCTGCAATAAAACTACTTAATTATTAATGTATTTATTTTGTATAAAATAAACCTATTTAATAAAAATATAAAAATATGGTTGTTTTTGAATAAATGAGATCACACACATAAAACCCAACACTATGTTGAAATTTTAAAACAGAAATGTCAGATATCTACTTGCAATCTTATTTTAGTATTACATATTATAACATTATATAAAATAACATTTTCAGTTTTCATTTTAATTTTAGTTTTGGTCATTTTGATTTTTGATTTAGTCCGTTTTATTTCATTTGTATATGTATCTGTAGCTTTAATTCAGTTTTTTATTTCAGTTTTAGTTTTGACTTAAACTTCAACTGTTTTATTTAGTTAGTTGCCAAGACAACGTCTAATTTTCATTTGATTTTTTTAATTGAAGTTTTTCATTTAAAGTTTTATTTTATTTTATATTTATATATATATTATTTATTACCAAAAAATATATTTAGTTAGTTAACAATAACAGTGCTGTTCAACTGTCACCACAGTAAGTAAACATAACCTTCATGTTCACATTACCAAAACTACAGCAGAGCTCTATAATCTGATCCCTGAATCATGCTTATTAAACTGCATTATTCATCAGTCATCTGCATACTTAAGCCTATAAGTGGTGATGCTGTCCCAGATATTGACTCTTGTGCCAGCATGTGAGAAGGACACCCATCCTCTGTCTCCTGCTGACCATGCATGCTGCCAACACAGTGTTCGTGACTCATCACAAGACTGACTAAATTGTCCTCAATAAGAAATCGAACGGGGAAGGAAGTGCTCCTGACTGAGCTAGGGCTTCTTTAATAAATAGCCTATGGTTAAGACGTTTATTTTTATTCCTATTGACATGAAGAGCTGCTGTGCTCTGCGCCGTGATGCCCTCGGGAAGATNTTATTTTTATTCCTATTGACATGAAGAGCTGCTGTGCTCTGTGCCGTGATGCCCTCAGGAAGACGAGAAAGAGTCTTAAAGTCCTTGTTCAGATCTCCATAAGCCATGTGAGAGACACACCTGAACTGTCAGATTAGTTGTGTACAAATCACACTTAACAGGAATACTGACAAAACTGTTTTTAATGTCGAGTTACCCAGAATGCCTGGCTGTATTGTCCATTAGTGCGTGGCGAAGTGTAAAAGGCCATGTTGCTGATGGCTGTGAATCAGGCTGGTCTCATGACTGCCATAACTCTCAATTCACTCTTTGTTTGTTTGCCTGCAGGCTAAGTTTGCTCTCGATAACAAGTATAAAAGACGACCGTCTTTTTCTTTCCAGCAGAGAGACTATTTACAGTTACAGATCTGCTTCGGTTGATACAGAAGACTTTAGATGAACTAAAAGACTGGGGAAATATAGGCAAGCATTAGAAAAAACACAATGGGAGACTAGCATAGATTTGTCTTTCTTGTAGTGTTTTGCGTAAAGTAGCAGGAGAATTAGGGTTGGAAGTTCAAAATTCAGTTTTAAGCCATCTGGAGTCGTCTACTTTCTGCTAGCATTGTCAAGTGTTTGACCGTGTGCTTTTGAGAAGATGAGTAAGTGTAAGAAAGAGTTGAGTGAGAGAGAGAGAGAGCGGCTGCTCATCCGCAGGGCGAGCGGAGCCAACGCCTCTCAGCTGGCTCATATGGAAAAGATGCTACAAGAAACCAAAGGCCTGATGGAGAAGAAGACAGAGACGGAATCGGAAAGCAAAGCCTGTGGCGACACTATGGGTCTGTAATAGCTGAAGCTTCAGATTTAATGTCTGTGAATCTGAGCTTTGAATTACCAATTCACCATAGCGACCTGCACTTTACTTAGACTTTTTATTTGTTTTATTTGTTTCTTTAAAACAAGAAACACTCAGCATCCAAAATGACAAAAATTAACAGTCTTTCTCTTTCTATAATCTATAATAGAAAATAAAT